>PVJA010021957.1:16918-34976 GCA_004027025.1 Myocastor coypus
GCCTTGTGCTTACCAGGCAGATGCTTATGCCACTGAGTTATAAACCCAGCCCCTTGTTGAAAATATTGATAGGCGTTTTTTGTGTCCCTCAAAATTCCTAATCATAGCCGGGCGTGGTGGTGCACGCCTGTAATCCCAGCACTCGGGAGGCTGAGGCAGGAGGATTGGTACAAGTTCGAGACCAGCCTGGGCTACAAAAGTGAGCTCAAGGCCAGCCTCAACTGCATAGCGAGACCCTGTCTCAAAAAGACCAAAAAAAAAAAAAAAAATCCAAAAAAAAAAAACCAGTTAATCCACTTGCTTGATCCTTCTTTTTTCTATTTTTATAGTTACTATTTTCTGAATCATCTGAAAGTTCCATGTTTATCTCTATTTCTTATTTAGTAGGTTAGATTATATTAGGTATTGGCTGAATGTCTTAATTGCTTAAAGTACTGACATATATATATATATATTTTTTTTTAAATTAATTAATTAATTTATTTTGCAGTACTGGGGATTGAACTCAGGACTCTGTACTTGCCAGGCAAGTGCTTATTCTACTGAGCAATCTCCCCAGCCCCAGTACTGTAATATATTGACTGAGCATTGTCAAGCATAACATAGTATAGAATAAAACTTATACATACATGTTGTGTGAATCAAGCATTTTGGTATTCTGAGTTAAGAATCTATTCCTGTGTTCCACAGAGGATTCTGTTTGTTTTGAGATAAGGTCTCATAGACTGACCTTGAACTCAGATCCTTCTGCTGCTTACTGTGAGCTACCATACCTGATGACTAACAGGGCTTTATTTGTGGTATGATTTAACTCCTGGACCCTAAGCCATTGTTTACTTCCAGACTTTAAGGATTGGGGAAAAATATTTTTAGACATATGCCAGCCATAATTAAAAATAACTGATGGTTTAATATCAGTGAGACCAGATGTAGTTCTCTTTCCTCAAAGTGGAAAAGCAGCCTTTACATAGTGTTCACCTTTTCCAAATAAAAGGGATTGATGTGATGTGTAGTAGTGTTTTTTTTTTTTTTTTTAAATTATCTTTAATCTTTTAAAAATTACTTACTTGGTATAGGGTCTTGCTGTGCAGCTTGGACTCGAGTGATCCTCCTGTCTCAGCCTCCCCAATGCTGAGATTACAGGTGTGCACCACCACGCCTGGGCTTGGGGGGCGTGGCACATCATGTAGTACTGGGAATCTAATCTAGGTCCTGTTTGTCAGGTAGGCACTTAGACCATTGAGCAATCTTAACAGTCCCTGTAGTAGTGCTAAGATTAACAAAGCTAAGAATGTTTTAGTGAAACATAGAAGCTCTTTGCCTGAAAGCCCCTCCATAAGAACTGATAGTAGAAATTATTTATTTATTTATTTATGTATTTTAAATTTTATTTTATTTATTTTTTTCTTGTTTCAGAACCTTTATTTGTTTATTCACTAATTTTTATGGCCGGTTCAGCCCGCTCCGAGGGCAGGGCTGGCGCAGCATGTGGTGCCGGGGATCAAACCGGGGTCCCTGAAGCCGCCCAAGCTTTCCCAAGCAGGCGCTTCAGACCACTGAGCCATCCCGCCGGGCCCCGAAATTATTTATTTATATTTCTATTTATGTATTTGGTGTGGGTTCTCACTGTGCAACGTAGACTCATAGTGATCCTTCTGTTTTCAGCCTCTCCAGCACTGGGATTACAGGCGTACGCCACCACGCTTGGACTTGCTGGCCCAGGGCACTAGGGAACAGAACCAGTGTTATCAGGTGGTGCCAGGGATTGAGCCTCCATCCCTGTGCTTGCCTAAGCAGGAACTTAGTCCACTGAGCTATCTTGCCAGCTCTATTTGTTTATTTTTTGAACAGTCAGTGGAGGGGTAAGCACAGGGACTGTGGTTCCATCCCCAGCAACACATGCTGTGCCAGCCTTGCCCTCAAGGTGTGAGCTGAGCTTGCCACAGAGTCCAGGCATAGTGGTGCATGTCTGTAATCTCACCCCTGGGGAAGCCAAAAACAGTCTGAGCTGTGTAGTGAAACCTTGTAACAACCAAATACATTAAAAAAAAAAAAAAAATCAGTGGTGGTGCACACCTGTAATCGCAGCACTTGGGAGGCTGAGGCAGGAGGATTGGTGCGAGTTTGAGACCAGCCTGGGCTACAAAAGTGAGCTCAAGGCCAGCCTGAACTGCATAGTGAGACTCTGTCTCAAAAAGACAAAAAAAAAAAAAAAAAAAAAAAAATCAGAGTGGAACTTTGTATGCTGAATTCCCAAGTTATACTCATAGTATATATTCTAGAAAATGATAATTGAGAAGTTAGACTTGGAAAAAAAGAATTTTTTTTATTTTATTTATTTTTATTTGTTTATTTATTTTTTGTGGGACTAGGGTTCAAATTCACGACCTTGGACTTGCCAGGCAGGCACTTGTGCCATGGAGCTATCTCCCCAGCTCCTAAGAATTTCTTAAGAATAAAAGTATAGTTGAACATATACTTATAAATGAGGTAAACCAGACCTACATATGCACTTATCTTATAGTCTCCCTAGTGTAAGGACTCAAAAGAAGAAAAATAATAAACAAATAAATTTTGGGGAGGTGCCAAGAATCTAACTCAGGACCTTGCATTTACTGCATTCTCAACCCCTATAAATATTTTTAGAAGAGTGACTTAAATACAAAATGCAGTTGGAACAGTTTTAAACAATTAAGGTTTACTGAAAGTGTTAAGGTTTAATTATTTGACCAATCTTACATAACTTGTATCTGTTCATGTAAACAGATTTGATGATGAAAATATGTAATACAACCATTGTTAAATTTTTGTTCTTGTTTTGAAATTCTGTATTATATGTACTCTTGCTCGTTACTGTTTTTCTGTCTTTGTTTCTGCTATTTTTACTCTTCAAAATAAAATTTAAACAAATTAAAGATAATAAAAATACCTTGCAGAGTTTATCATAATGTGAACTGAAGCAGTTACAAATAGTTATTTGTAACCCTTTAAATAAAAATCATGGGGGCCCGGCAGGATGGCTCAGTGGTCTAAAGCGCCTGCTTAGGAAAGCTTAGGCGGCTGCAGGGACTGCGGTTCGATCCCTGGCACCACATGCTGTGCCAGCCCTGCCCTCAGGGCAAGCTGAGCCAGCCATAAAAATCAAACAAACAAAAAGTTCTGAAACAAGAAAAAAAATTAAAAAAAGTAAAAATCATGGTTGAGGGTAGCAGATATGTAATAGCAGCACATGGCAGGCTGAGTCAGGATAGCTATTTGATGCTAGCCTTTGCATAGTTAAAGACCAGGCTAAACTACATAAGGTCCTATCTGGATACAAGTGGTTTATTGTTGAGTGATGTTCTTAGCCCCTCCTCTCTGGAAGGCCTTTTTTTTTTTTTTTGTGGAACCAGGGATTGAACTCAGGACCTTGAGCTATTGAGATCTTTTCTTTCCTTTTTTTTTTTTAATTTTTTAATTTAAGACAGCACGGGACCTGGCGGAATGGCTCAGTGGTCTAATGCGCCTGCTTGGGGAAGCTTGGGCGGCTTCAGGGATCGCGGTTCTATCCCCGGCACCACATGCTGCGCCAGCCCTGCCCTTAGGGTGGGCTGAGCCGGCCATAAAAATGAGTGAATAAACAAAGGTTCTGAAACAAGAAAAAATTAAAAAAAAAAAAATTTAAGACAGCATCTTGGGGCCGGTGGGATGGCTCAGTGGTGTAAAGCGCCTGTTTGGGAAAGCTTGGTGGCTTCAGGGACTGTGGTTCGATTGCCGGCACCACATGCTGTGCCAGCCCTGCCCTCGGGTGGGCTGAGCCGGCCATAAAAATGAGTGAATAAACAAAGGTTCTGAAACAAGAAAATAAATAAATAAATAAAAATTTAAAAAGGAAAAAAAAAAAAGAAATGACTTAAAAAAAAAAAAAAAAAAAAAAAAAAAAAAAAAAAAAAAAAAAAAAAAAAAAAAAAAAAAAAAAAAAAAAAAAAAAAGAAGACAGCATCTCACAAAATCATATAGGCTGGACTCAAACTTAATTATGGGCTGGGGAGACAGCTCAGTGGAATAAGTGCCTGCCAGCGCAAGGTCCTAAGTTCAATCCCTGGTACTGCAAACAAAACAAAACAAAAACCTCCGAATTGTCCTGCCTCAGCCTCCCAAGTAGCTGAGATTATAAGCTTGTACTTCCAAACCTGGCTTAGTTTATCCTTTTACTGGCTAGTAGGAATTTGAGTTACTTTAGTTTTCTTTTTCTTGTTTTCAGTATTAATTTGTCAGGCTGGGAGCTGAACTCAAGGCCTTTTGTGCGTGCTAGGCAGACATTTCCTCTGAGCAACCCCCTCAGCACTGTTTCCAGCTTACAGAGTAAAACTGCTGCTGTTACTGTGTTATGCTGGTTTTCCTTCTCCTGGGTAAATACCTGGTGCAGAATGCTTTGCAAAAAATTGTCATACTGGGGCCGGTGAGACAGCTCAGTGGTCTAAAGCATCTGCCTAGGCAAGCTTAGGCAACCACAGAGACTGAGGTTCGACCCCCGGTACTACACAGTGTGCCAGCACCCCCCCCCCCCCCCCCCCCCCCGGCAAACTGAGCCGGCCTGTAGCAGAAAGAAAGAAAGGTTTAAAAATTGTCATACTGCTTTCTTATCCTTGTAAATACTGTGTAGAATTAGTCTTTATAATTTGAGCCAATCTTTTTTTTTTGTCTTTTTGAGATAGGGTGTCACCATGCAGTTCAGGCTGGCCTTGAGCTCACTTTCTATAGCCCAGGCTGGTCTCAGACTTGCACTGATCCTCCTGCCTCAGCCTCCCAAGTGCTGGGATTTCTCCTCCTTATTGTAATTTGTATTTTTTCAGTGAGTAGTGATACTGAACATTTGTATATCTTCTCTGAGTGCTCAGGAAAGTTTTGGTCTCTAAGACCGCCCTTCCATTGGTTGATTTGCATGGAGCTGTGCTTATCCCAGTGTTTGTTACCAAAGGATAAGGGGCATCCAGGTGGACCTTGGAAGCATCCATTGGGGCTTCCTTGTGTGATATACCTGAGGCGGGGCAGTGTTTAGGGAATGTGGATCCTTGGGTCTGAGGTTGTTGCTAGGAACTGGTGACAAGAACCTTACTTAGTCCAGCACATACCGTGTTCCAGGCTCAGAGGAAACATAGTTGTTTATCATAAAGAACATTGTTTGCCCAGTCTGTGCACTTCTCTTTTGTATCACTTAACTGGCCTGCTGGTATGGGGTGCCCACCTGTGATCCCAGCACTTGTGAGGCTGAGACGAGAGGATTGCTACCAGTTCAAGGCCATCTTGAGCTACACAGTTAAGTTCAACAGCAGTCTGAATTATGGAGTGAGATTCTGTCTCAAAACAACAACTGAAAAGGTTAATTGGTCAGCAACAGTTTGTGTGCGACTTCTTAAATGCCATTCTTCAAATTAGGCCTTAGTAAGGAGAGTCATCTCAGTCCTGCTGTGGTAATTACTATCTGTAACTCAATTATTTTGTCTTTTATTGATACTTGTTTTGTGGCTGAAACTCCAGGGATTTTGTGTGCTAAGCAAGTATTCTGCTACTGAAATACATTCTAACCTCTACTGAATCTTTGAAACTTCTTTTTTTTTTTTTTTTTTTTTGGTGGGACCAGGGTTCGAACTCACGACCTTGCACTTGCCCAGCAGGCACTTGTGCCTCGGAGCTATCTCCCCAGCCCCTGAAACTTCTTTAGATAATCCACTTAAAATTATTTTCCTGTGGTGGATGTGGTACTCAGTGTTGCACACACTGGGCAAGGGCTCTGCTACTGAGCTACATCCACATTCCTATTAAAGATTTTTTTTTGTTTGTTTGTTTGTTTTAATGTATTTAGTATAGGGTCTACAGGTCTCACTACCCAGACTGGACTCATAGTGATCCTCCTGTTTTTAGCCTCCCAAGAAAGTGTCCAGGTACTTGCCAACATGCCCAGTCTCAGATGCAGTCTCAGTGGTGCCTGGGGTGGGGTGGGGTGGGTGATGGGTGGTGGATGGGGCGAGGCTAGTATGGCAGGCCAGGAATCGAACCCTGGCCACCGTTTTTGGCGTCTGCCTAAGCAAGAGCTTTAATCTGAGCTATCTGTCTCCTCCCATCAAGCTTGGGACCTTGTGCCTGCCAGGCAGGTGCTGGTGGCTGCTGAGCTATCTCCCCAGCCTACAGGTTTTTATAGTTTATTGCTTTAGTTGTTTTTTTGTTGTTGTTGTTTTGTTTTTTGATTTAATATTTTTATTATATAAATTTAACAATGGTTATATTACATATTTTCATCATCAGATCAGTTTAGATTAATACATATAGGTATATATGATTGATCAAACAATTAAACAGTCACACATTCAATCAACATTACTTTTTTTTTTTTCTTTTCCCCTCTCTTATTTTAAAAGTTGACACATTGCATATTGTCCTCACAATAGTTTTACAGAGCACAGTGTGTGGGCATAACCCACCACCCTATTGATATTGCTAAGAAGAAAAAAAAGAAAAGGAAAGGAAAGAAAAGAAAAAAAAAGAAAGGAAAAGAAAATTCTTCTCTTTGGACTAAGAGGAAGCAGATGGATACGCAGTCAAATGTTCTGCAATTGCAGTGGGCCACCAGTGAAGCTTGTAATATTGGAGGCTATTGATCTAAGCCTCCTAAAGCTCATCTCACCAATCTAGCTCTGTGTTTCATAGCTTTAGTTGTTTTTAAACTTTTTTTTTTTTTTTTTTTTCCTTTAGCTGGCTTAGCCCACCCTGAGGGCAGGACTGGCATGGCATGTTGTGCTGGGGATTGAACCACAATTCCTGTGCCTGCCTAAACTTGCCTAAGCAGGTGCTTTAGACTGTTGTGCTATCTCAATGGCCAGTTCTCACTGTTTTAGGCTATCCCGGAATACTCTAGTTCAGGCTGCCTTCAAACTCCTGTCAGTCTTCTTGCTTCAGGTTCCCAGTTGCCAGGATGCACCATCATGCCTGCTTTAAACCCCGGTATCATAAACCTGTGATTATCAAAACCAGATATTTGCTAGGCATGATGGTGCATGCCTGTAATCCCAGCACTTTAGGAAGCTGAGGCAAGACGATTCTTGCAAGTTTGAGACCAGCCTGAAAAAAAAAAAGCAAGCACAAAACCAACATGAACTACATAGTGAGACTCTGACTCAAAGATAACAGAACCATGGGCCTGGCGGGATGGCTCAGTGGTCTAAAGCGCCTGCTTGGGAAGGCTTGGGCGGCTTCAGGGACCGCGGTTCGATCCCCGGCACCACATGCTGCGCCAGCCCTGCCATCAGGGCGGGCTGAGCCGGCCATAAAAAAAAAAAAAATGAATGAATAAACAAATAAAGGTTCTGAAACAAGAAAAAAAATTCTTAAAAAAAAAAAAATAAAGTTCTTATATAAAAAAAAAAAGATAACCAAATTCTTGAGTGGTTGTTGTTCTCTTTCTTTCTTTCTTTCTCTCTCTCTCTCTCTCTCTTTCTCTCTTTCTTTCTTTGACTGTGTTTTCTGGCTAGTGGTCTTCTTTAGCAGTATCAGCCAGCCCTCACCTGGGCTGGAAGCTAATTAGTCTTTTTTTTTTTTTTAAATTTTATTTATTATTTTTTGTCTTGTTTCAGAACCTTTGTTTGTTTATTCACTCATTTTCATGGCTGGCTCAGCCCACCCCGAGGGCAGGGCTGGCGCAGCATGTGGTGCCAGGATCGAACCGCGGTCTCTGAAGCCGCCCAAGCTTTCCCAAGCAGGCGCTTTAGACCACTGACCCATCCCACCAGGCCCTGCTAACTAGTCTTGACTTTGCATTCTAACCTGGAGGGAGGTTCTTGCTTTGTGTCTCTGTTTCTTGGAAAATGTTTCTTGCTTCATTGATATCACAGTATTAGTGTGGAGAATTGTACTTGCTAATTCATTTACAGAACTTAGACCTGAAAATAGATTATTGGCTTATATGTTGGCTGAAAAGTTTTCTTGGAAGCTAATGATGTAAATGGAAGGTACATTATTTAAAGTCTTTACCACTCATTTGTTGTCTCCTCTAGCTTTTAAAGAAGGCCTCGAAGAGCCCCGATTTTTTTCTTTCCAGCATGTTTCTGAGATAGTGTAGAGACAGCAGCTGTCTTAGTGACACAGCTTGAGGACCAGAAAATGCTTCTTTGCTCTACTAATTCAAGCCAGTGTTTTGTACTTTCTCACAAATGCTTTGAAATTTTGGCTTTTATTTTAGATGTTTGATGGATTTGTGGTGGTAACTAATATATTTGAGCACCTTTTTATGCACTGTAGGGAACTGTATGGCTAAGTTGGCCTTGAATTTGTGATCCTCTTGCCTCAGCCTTTGGAAAAGTGAGGATTTAGTGCATGGACCCTTTTTTCTGTTTTGTTTTAATCTGGTAATGTCTGTCTGTCTGTCTGTCTGTCTATCTTTTTTTTTTTTTGTGGAACCAGGGTTTGCACTCAGGCCCTTGCACTTGCTAGGCAAGTGCTTATTCTATTGAGATATCTCTCCTGCTCCTATCTTTCATATTAATACAAGGAATTTTCTCACATATTTTCCATATTGGTCATTTGTCGAAAATACTTACAAATAAATAATCTTGTGAGACAGTTCATATTTTTGGATCCATGAAAGTAGTTTTTAGAATATAGGTAGTTTTTGCTTTATATATATATATATATATATATATATATATATATAGAGAGAGAGAGAGAGAGAGAGAGAGAGAGAGAAAGAGAGAGAGAGAGAGTTCAGAGACAGACAGATTGTAGTCTCGGGTGAATACTGTATAGTCCAGGGTAGTCTTGAACTCACTAAGGAGCCTAGGCTGGCCTCAAACTCTGTATGTATGTATGTATGTATGTGTGCATGCATGCATGCATGCATGTTATGTATATGTATGTTATGGCTGGCTTAGCCTGCCGTGGGGGTAGGGCTGGCACAGCATGTGCCGGGGGTCAAACCGTGGTCCCTGCAGTTGCCTAAGCAGGCGCTCTAGACTGCTGAGCTATCTTGCCGGCCCCATGTATGTATGTACGTATGTATGTATGTATGTATGTTACTGGCCTCAAACTCTTAGAGGCCATCCTCTTGCCTCAGTCTCCTAAATGCTAGGCTTAGGAGCCTGTAACTCTAAGGAATTTTTTTTTTCTTGTTTCAGAACTTTTGTTTTCTTATTTATTTCTTTTTATGGCTGGCTCAGCCTGCCCTGAGGGCAGAGCTGGTGCAGCATGTGGTGCCAAGGATTGAACTGTGGTCCCTACAGCTGCCCAAGCTTTCCTAAGCAGGTGCTTTAGACCACTGAGCCATCCTGCTGGGCCCCTAAGCCTGTAACTCTACACATGGCATGGAACAGATTTTTTTTAATACAGAACAGACATTTTATATACAAAGCTAGCTAGTAAATGTTTTGTGACTTTGTGTGATCTTTCTTGGTTTTACGGACATACTCTTTTTACATGCTTTGGTTTACCTCTTCATACCTATTTCATAGCCCAGTCATTTATTGATGCAGACCTAAACATGCCATTGTATGTGCATGCTTTACTAGACACTTTTCATGTTACTGACACTTGCTGTGTTTTTATAAAATCAAATGTTACCACATGAAGCCTGTTTTGCTGGCTAATGTGTGCTAGTCATCAGAAAGAGGAATCTGCCACGTTTATTCACAAGGCTGTCATAGGTGAGAAGACAACTGTCTGAGTGTCAGTCTACCTCGCTGTGTACAGGGTTTGAGATACTGTGGGTAAAGGTGCGGTGATGTGTGCTGCGGGAAATGGCAGGGGCAGTGTCTAGCTTCATGGCTGTTCATGGTACATGTTCATAAGGTGACCGTTGGCATGGTCTGAAAGTGTGATCTTCTGTTCACTGATGTCACTTGATGGGGAGGACTCTGAGATCCTGAACAACAGCTTAGGCAGCTGTTGGCATTTGAGACCTGTTTGTCAGAGGTGTTGCCCGTAACAAAGCCAACTGCTACCTGATCTGTAAGCTTGGTGAGCAAAGTAACTAAGATCTGTAAGCAAAGTAACTAAGAAACAAGCCAGATGGGGGGCCCGGTGGGATGTCTCAGTGGTCTAAAGTGCCTGCTTGGGAAAGCTTGGGCAGCTTCAGGGACCGCGGTTTGATCCCTGGCACCACATGCTGTGCCAGCCCTGCCCTCGGGGCGAGCTGAGCCGGCCATAAAAATGAGTGAATAAACAAACAAAGGTTCTGAAACAAGAAAAAATTAAAAAAAAAAAAAGAAAGAAAGAAAGAAACAAGCCAGAGGTTTTATTTATGATTTACCTTGGTTTTGAGAGGAATAAAGAGATAAGGACACTGCTGGGCGTGGTGGCTCACGCCTGTAATCCCAGCACTCGGGAGGCTGAGGCAAGAGGATCGGTGTGAGTTCGAGACCAGCCTGGGCTACAAAAGTGAGCTCAAGGCCAGCCTCAACTGCATAGCGAGACCCTGTCTCAAAAAGGCAAAAAAAAAAAAAAAAAAAGAGATAAGGACGCTGCAGCACAACTGAATGTGCACTAATAAGAATTACAGCTTGTTTCTCTGAAGTTCATTCAGTGGACCAGGAGTTTAGATTACATAAATAGAGAGAGACCCCCCTGACCCATACCCTGGAGAGTAGGATTAACCTTCCAGTTTAGTGGCCACGTACAAGTACAGAGCTAGCTATTCAGCGCACTGAACTCACACAGCTGTGGAAGCAGCTGGCTGGAGCTGCCCCAACCCCTGCACTCTTTGGGGCACACCTGCTGCCACACTTGGCTCCCTGGCTCTGGAAAGCCCAGATTTTACTATTCTGTTGGCCTTTTGTTATTATGTTTTCCATTACTCAGAAGAGTGAGGAAGCACCCAGTGAGGGTGAGGCCTCTTTGGCAGTCATGGCCTGGGGTGCATACAATGGGTCCTAGAATACAGTGAGCACCTATGGGTGTCCTGAGCAGTCCTGCACTCCAGGTTTTCTTAAATTATGGCCAGCTCAGCCTGTCCTGTGGGTGGGGCTGGTGCAGCATGTGGTACCAGGGATGCACTGCAGTCCTTGCGGCCTTGCGGTTGCCTAAGCTTGCTTGAGCAAGCACTTTAGACCGCTGAGCCATCTCGCCAGTCATGTTCAGGTTTTTTTTTTTTTTGAGATAGGGTCATGCTATAGTCTAGAATGGTCTTAAGCTCACTAGGCTGGCTGGCTAGCCTTGAATTGGAGGTGATCCTCTTGCCTCTTGGGTGCTGTTTAACTATAAAGTGTATGCCCCACTGTCTAGTTACTTTTTACTTGTTGCTGGGACAAATACCAGACACTCAAGATGAAGGAAGGAAAGGTTTATTTAACTCACAGTTTATGGAGGTTTCAGTCCATATTCGGCTGGCCCAAGGCTGAGTGGAACAGAGCAGAGAGCATCCAGTTCATGGCAGCAGAACAGCAACAAAATGGTGGCAGAAGTAACCAACCAAACAGGGCAGCAGAGGGCAACAGCTTGAGTCTGTCTCTCTGTCTCTCTTTATATTACATTCAGGCTCTCGGCCTTAGCCCCCGCCTTAGGCTACACCCATAATCCTAGAAGTACTTCGACCCATAATCCCATCAGTACTAAGACCCATAATCCCAGGGATCATGGATCAAGTCTCAATCTATGGAAATCCCTGCCCAATGACAACATGAGGCTTTGGGGGGGGGGGACAACTAGACATAAACCATAACACCCACATTTAACTGAAGAATATTCAGTCTTTTAAAAAATTCCTCCCTTTTTTTGTGTGTGTTTGTTTTCAATGGGGGCTGTAATGGATTTCACTGGTGGTCATCTTATTGATACTCAGTTAAACTAGCATGGTGCTGGGTTCAGAAGGCCCACCTGAAGATTGTTGCTAGCAGTATAAAGGCAGAACAGAAGAAGCTGCCAAAATGCTGTGAGCGATGCTGATCAGAGAAGCTGTTCGAAGCCGGTAGTTCTTTTGGGCTGTTCTGCTGGAGGACCTTGTCATGCTGGCTTTCCCCTTAAACTTTGGAAGAATTTTGGTCCTCATCTGGAGCATCACTTCCTGGCTCTGGAGAGGAAGATGATGCACTGCTCAGCCTCATGGAGAAGATGGTCGCATTGGCTTCCTCAGCATTCCTCATCGCTGGCGGAGCTCAGCTTACCTTTGCTGAGCATGGCTGTGTTACTTTAGGGAGAGCTCTGGTGCTTACATTGAGTGTTGCTTCCTAGCTCCAGTGTCAGTCCCTCAGCCTGCTAGCACAGATCCTTCATCCTGCTGGCATGGACTTTCTAGCTCCTACCCTTGACCTTTGGGTTTTTCCAGCACAGATATGTGAAGTAGGATCTAGGCCCTCTCTCAGCTGGAGTCTTTATAGTGTTTGTGTGTGGGGACAGATTTCCTGCACTTCTTGTATATAATTCTTGGGTGATTCATTATGAAGTACTATAATAAAATGTGTCCTGTATTGTATTGTTTCCCTTGTAAGAACCCCAAATCCCAACAGCGGTCTTATTGTGTTGCTGAGACTGGTCTTGAACTCCCATCTTAGTTTCCCAGAGCTCTGGGATTGTAGACAGCCTTGAATTCAGAACTCTCCTGCCTCAGCCTTTCATTTTGCCGAGGTTATGTTGAACTGTGCCACTGTGCTATGCTCTTTTTTACTATATTTGGGGTCAGAATCTTGCTGTTAATTTAACCTGTCCCTGAACTTTCATCCTCTTGCCTCAGACTCCTGAGTAGTTGGGATTACAGTCTGTGACAAGATGGTTGGCTTTGCTTAATAATTTTAATTTATTTTATGTTTTTGCTTAATAATTTTTAAATACATAGTTTGAGGATGTTCAATACATTTACTTTGTTGCACAATCGTCACCATCCATCTCTAGCATATTTTCATTTCCCCAAACTGGAATTCTGTGCTCATAATAGTAACTTCCATTCCTTCCTTCCCAAGACCCTGGCAACTACCATTATACTGATGGTCTCTCTTTTTTTAAAAAAATTTTTAATTTATTTATTTTTTTCTTGTTTCAGAACCTTTATTTGTTTATTCACCCATTTTTATTTTTTTAATTTTTTAATTTTATTTTATTATTATTTTTTAGAATTTTTTATTTTATTTATTTATGTTTTTCTTGTTTCATAACCTTTATTTACTTATTCACTCATTTTTATGGCTGGCTCAGCCCACGCCCTGACGGCAGGGCTGGCGCAGCATGTGGTGCCGGGGATCGAACCGCGGTCCCTGAAGCCGCCCAAGCTTTCCCAAGCAGGCGCTTTAGACCACTGAGCCATCCCGCTGGGCCCCCAATTCACCCATTTTTATGGCCAGCTTAGCCTGCCCAGAGGGCAGGACTGGCGCAGCATGTGGTGCTGGGGATCGAACTGCGGTCCCTGAAGCCGCCCAAGCTTTCCCATGCAGGCGCTTTAGACCACTGAGCCATCCCGCCAGGCCCCTTTTTTTCTGTTTTTTTGAGACAGGGTCTCACTATGTAGTTCAGGCTGGCCTTGAGCTCACTTTTGTGGCCCAGGCTGGTCTTGAACTCACACCGATCCTCCTGTCAAGTGCTGGGATTACTGGCATGTGCCACCATGCCCAGCCCTCTATGTCTATGTCTTTTTTTAGTGGGACCAGGGTTTGAACTCATGATCTTGCACTTGCCAGGCAGGCACTTGTGCCACAGAGCTATCTCCCCAGTCCCTGGTTATCTGTTAATGTTTGTGCCGTATTCTTTTCATAGTATTGTTCTGTAAATTTTATTTTTTAGATTATTTATGTATTTATTTATTTTTTTTTCTTGTTTCAGAACTTTTGTTTGTTTATTTCTTTTTATGGCTGGCTCAGCCTGCTCTGAGGGCAGGGCTGGCGCAGCATGTGGTGCTGGGGATTGAACTGTGGTCCCTGCAGCTGCCAAAGCTTTGCTAAGCAGGCACTTTAGACCACTGAGCCATCCTGCCAGGCCCCTATTCTGTAAATTTTAAAGAAAAAAATAAATGACAGGTTTTTAATAACATTAAAATTCTGGTTTTAGTGATCATTAGAATTACAGCTTGGGGCTGAGGAGATAGCTCAGTAGAATAAGTGCTTGCCTGGCAAACACCAGGACCTGAGTTCAATCTCTGATCCTGCAAAAAAAAGAAAAATCTTAAGAAAGCTCAGTTATAAGCTTTCCATACTGTAAAATCTAACAAATTAAGGTATCAAAAGGAGAAACATTGCCAGATTTGGTGGTCCATGCTTGTGATCCCAGTGCTTGTGAGGCTTAAGATAGGAGAATTGTGAATTTAAGGACACCTTAGGGTATATATAGTAAGAGCTTGTCTCAAAAACATAAAATCTACTGCTGAGCTATTTTTTTTTTAATTCCCAGGGAAATACATTGCTAGAAATTGTGAACAATTTTTTTCTGAAATTCTATATTTAAACAGTCTGATTTTAAATTTATTAATGGCGTTAATAGTAAATCATTCATCTGTTAGTGTTCTTTTTTTGTGGGGGAGGATGGAGAGGGACTACCTGGGATCGAACATAGGACCTTGTGCTTGCCAGGCAGGCATTTTATGCTGCTAAGTTATCTCCCTGGCTCTTCTGTTTTGAAATAGGATCTTGCTATTTTATTCATGCTAGCTTTGAACTCACTGTGTAGCTCAAGCTGGCTTCAAACTTACGATCCTCCTACCTCAGCCTCCCAAATGCAGATACGTACCCTACACCCAGCTAGTGTTTCCTTTTGAGATAGTTTGTCTTTTTTCTTTCTGGTATATGCCTGCTAGGCAGTCTGTATATTGAGGTACCTCCCTGGTCCTTAAGAATTTTGTTTTAACTTTTTTATTTTTTTGAGATAGGGTTTCTCTTTGTCCTCAGGCTAGCCTTGAACTTGCAGCAGTTCTCTAACTTTGCCTCCCAAGACATAGTCTTGCTGAGTTGCTTATACTGTCTTCCTACTCCTTATCCTGCCATCTTCAATCCCTGTCTTCCTTCTTAATACCTGGGATTACATAGATGGGCCCCTGGGACCAGCAGTATGTGTATATTTTAACTGATGCTTTTCAAGATTGTTTATTCAAAAGATAGTGACGTCAGTGGAGGCTTTTTTTTTTTTTTTTTTTGGTATTATGTCCGGCTCAGCCTGCCCTGGGAGTGGGGCTGGCACAGCATTGGTGCCGGGAATTGAACCTTGGTCCCTGTGGTTGCCTAAGCTTTCCTAAGTAGGCACTTTTGACCACTGAACCATCTTGTTGGGCCCTCAGCTGAGTTTAAAAGGAAATATTTCTTACATGTTTTTAGAAACATTTCTTCATTTCTCTTTGAAGCTGGGTATGGTGGCATATGCCTGTAAGCCAAGTACTTGGAGGCTGAGATAGCAAGGTTGGAAGTTCAAGATCAGTCTGCGCAATTTAGCAAGTGAGCGAGACCTTGTCTCAATTAAAAAAAAAAAGGCCTGGGATAGAGTGGAGGACAAAAGCACTGCTCAATCCCTAGTACTGGCGAAAAAGTTTTTAAAGAGTTATTAAGTTAGCAGTTATTTTTATATTTTTATTTATTTATTTAGTCTTTTATTTAGAAGTTAGACACATCATTTTGCCAGCCTTTTTTCTCACATGTACTTTATATCATTTTTAGGCAAAGTGTTTCATGGACTTCAAAGCTGGAGGCACCTTATGTCACATACTTGGGGCTGCTTACAAGTATAAAAATGAACAGGGGTGGTAAGTTTGTGATACGTGAGTTTTAATATTAAGTCATGTTCTTTTGTAGGATTGAGTGCAAGGTAAGTTGTGTTTTATTTAGAGCCCTGATATGCTTTGTTCTGCATATAAGAATAATACTGAACTACTGTTTTATCTGTTAGACAAAGGTTTATGGGTTTCTTGTTTCTGGTACTGGAGATGGACCCAGAGCTGAGCAAAGTGTGCAGTGGATACCCTTCTGTGCATGACTTACTTCACTTAATATGATGTCCTCTAGGCTCATCCTTGTGACAAATGGCAAGACTTTGTTCTTTGGCACATTTATTTTATCTGTTCATCTGTCAGTAAGTTTATGTACAACCTGAGTCTGTACTAGTACAGTGTTCCAGTCACACTTGCTTAGGGATTCCATCCTTAGTACCATGGCTAAAAAGATTGGAGTAAACATGATAGTGCAGATGTTTGATATACTGAAGTCATTTCCTTCAAATTATAGCCATCCATTGATGGGATTTGCCTTTATTTATGTATTTCATATGTATGTTTATTTGGTAGGCATCTTTTTTTTTTTTTTTTGGAACCAGGGATCAAATTCAGGACCTTGCACTTGCCAGGCAGGTACTTGTGCCCCCTGAGCTATCTCCCTGGCCCCTGGTAGTCTATCTTAAGAGACTGAACCCAGCACCTTCCAAATGAGCTACATCCCTAGCACTTTTGCTTTTTCTAGCACTTTTTATGATTTTTTTTTTTTATGTGTGTGTATGTATGTTTTTGAGACTTTCTCACTATGCAATTACAGCCATTCTTGGACTCACTTTGTTCAAGGCTGGCCTTGAACTCTGAAATATCATTCTATCTCAGTCTCTCCAGTACTGGGATTACAGACATCTACCACCAGGCCCAGCAAAACAGGGTCTCTTTTTTAAGTTGACCAGCTGGTTTCTAACTTGCTTGTCCAATTTTGCCTCAGTCTGCTGAAGTATTAGGATTATTGGTGTGCACTACAACCCGTGTCTATAAAGAATGGGCAGAAGAGTTAAATACATATAGCCAATAGCTATGTGAAAAAATACTGAACAGTGTAAGCATCAGAGAAATGCAAATCAAAACGATGACGAGGTATCTCCTCACCCTAGCCAAGATGATTTATTAAAAAGACATGGGGCTGGGGAGGTAGCTTCATGGCACAAGTGCCTGCTTGGCAAGTGCATGGTTGTGAGTTTGAAAACCCCCCACCCCCACCAAAAAAAAAAAAAAAGAAGAAGAAGAGGAAGAGGAGGAGGAGGAGGAGGAGGAGGAAGAAGAGGAAGAGGAAGAAGAAGAAGAAGACAGATTTGTTGGCTTTGGTCTGGAGATTGTGCTGGGTTAGAACCAAGGACCTGGAGTATAACCCTGATAAGTTTTACCTACTTTGAAGTCACTGTTGTATTTAGTTGCTCTTAAGATTGTCAGAAATTCTGGCTTGCATTTATTTATTTATTTATTTTCTTGTTTCAGAACCTTTGTTTGTTTATTCACTCATTTTTATGGCTGGCTCAGCCCGCCCCGAGGGCAGGGCTGGCGCAGCATGTGGTGCCGGGGATCGAACCGCGGTCCCTGAAGCCGCCCAAGCCTTCCCAGGCACTTTAGACCACTGAGCCATCCCGCCAGGCCCTTTTTTTTTTTTTTTTTGATAGAGTCTTGGTCTGTAGCCCAGCTGGCCTTGTTCTGTGTAGCACAGGCTGGCATGGAACTTACAATGGAACTTACAGTGATTCTCCTGCCTTTGCTTCCAATACAGGGGATTTCAGCCGAGTGGCCACACTCGGCAAGATTCTGCATATTAATTCCTTATCCTTCGTGCTGTTTGCTAATATTTTCTGCCATCCTGTGGATTGTCTTCTCACTGTGTTCATTATTTGCTGTGTAGTTTTTTAGCTTGATATAATCCGGTTAGTTTATTGCTTCTGTTGCTTGTGGACAACTAGTAGGTTGACATGTAAATCCATACTATTTATGAAGGAGAGGTTATTGACAACCAGGTTCAATAAAACAACAAAAGGTAAATGTCCATGCCTATATGCTGAGTGATTTTTTAATTTAAAAAAGTTTTTTTTGGTCTTTTTTGAGACAGGGCCTCACTGTGCAGTTAAGGCTGGCCTTGAGCTGGTCTCCAACTCCCAAAGATCCTCCTGCCTCAGCTTCTCAAATGCTGGGGTTGCAGTGCCACCATATGTGGTTCAGCAAGACTTTTAAGCATGTATAAATTGGATTAAACAATATTTTAAAATACCTTTGCCTTTGAATTTGTTGACTTTTTCTTCTATATAGGCTATAAAATGTCTTTAAGATTTTTAAAAAATTTTTATACTTTGTCTTAATTTATACACTTATTTTTTTTTTTTTTTTTTTTTTTTTTTTTTT
>PVJA010021958.1:0-34898 GCA_004027025.1 Myocastor coypus
AAACAAACAAACAAACAAAACCAAACAAACCTAGTATCACCCTTTTAACCTCAACTTCACATATCCTAGATATAACCACCACTGAAAAGCCTTACCTATGACCACAGGAGGATTTGGGGGGACAGCTAGATATAAGTCACAAGAGTATCTTCTTTTAAAAAATTTCCAGTAAGAGCTGAGTATACATTACAGTAATAGACAGCTGACTGTACTGAGATAACGTGGAGAAGCCTTTGGAACGGGCTTACGGGGGAGATGTGGAAGAAAGTGTGAAGCGTGGGTGGAGAAAATCAAGAGTGCTGCAAGTGGGGCCTGACAAGGGACTCCTCACAGAGCTCAGAAAACAGAACATGGACAGAAATGCACAGGGTCAAGGAACTATGGTGAGATCTCTGGTGGAAACAAGTAGCAAGTGCACTAGAGGTCACTGGTGTTACACCAATTTTAATGCATTCTAGGCTAGCTACACCCCGAGACTTTGGGGAGACTGGGCTTAGAGGCAATGAACTAGTTTATCCTGCCAGAGGAAATTTTAAGGTGGCAAAGTACACAAGTCATGGCAAGGGTATTAATGGCTGCTTTTAGCTAACTTTATGACAACCAACTGCAAAGTAGAGCAGACAAGACAGATGTAGAAAAAGTACAATTTGGCAAGAAAAGGAGTGCACCATGAGTTCCAGCCAAATACGGCATTGATGTGGTTGCTAGTGCTATGACACACACACACACACACCCAGGCCAGGCACAGTAGCAGTAGTATTTGCCTATAATCCCAGCACAAGGGAGGCTGAGGCAGGAGGATCCCAAGTCCAGGAATATAACTCAGTGGTATAGCACCTCTGTGTGATTCTCAATACCACCAGAAAAAAGAGAAAGAAGCTAAGTGCTTTGGATTAGAACCACAGAAGAGATGCTCAGAGGGAATCTCAGGAATCAGACGCCACAGCCTCAAAGGCTTGGAAATGTAAATTTGCTTCAAAAACATCCACAGTAGGGTCTTTAGAGAAGGGCCCCCAAATTCTTAAGTGTGCCAGTACTGCTCAAAGGTCCAAGTCCAAAGTCCCCTCCTATGCTCCAGGCAATTGCTGAACTGCTGCTCACCCAGCTCACAGGGGCTCAGGTACACTCTGTTGTCCTCATGACGCAGGCTTTACAGGCATAAAAGGACTGTCACAAGAGCTCTGGGGTCAAGAGGCTTTCACTAAAATTGCAAAGGAAAGCCTAGGGGGTGGGAGGACAGGCAGCCCGCGGCAATCACAGGCCCTGCCAACAGCCTGATGGGACGATGTGTGGAGCCCTCAGAGCAAAGCTGATGCTGTAATGGAGACCCAAGAAGATAGGGATGCCAGGGACATGAACACCTGGTAAGGAAAGCTGAAGCAGGTACACTGAGCCTGCCCCGGGGCCAGATGAGTTGCTGGCACCAAGGCCATAGGTGTGCCAAGCCCTTTGGAGCCCATATCCTACCACAGTGTATCCAGGTGCTGGACACAGAGATTTAAGGCTTAATGTTTGCCCTGCTGAGTTTTGGTCCAATCCTACCTTTGTATTGAATGGAAAGCTTTACTCTGTAAAGCTTTCTTTAAAATTAAAATGTTACATGACCTTTTGATTTTTGTCACAGTTTGGCTTGACACAGGGGCTGGAGATTTGATCCCCTAGTGTGCTGGCCCCACCTTTGGGGAGCACACTGAGAAGGCAATTGACACTGGGCGTGGTGGTGCATGCCTGTAATCCCAGCTCTAGGGAGGCTGTGAACAGATGGATCACTATCAGCCCAATCTACTAGTGAGATTCTGAACATCCTGTTGACTCATCCCTAAAATACTAAAAAAAAAATGCCTTGGGGACTTTGGATTTGGAATTCTGAGCAATGCTGGGACTGTCTGGGGACTCTAGAGATGGACTGCAAGCACTCTGTACCTGTGAGAAGCACCTGAGCAGGGTAGAATGCTAGGGCTCTGCTCTTAAATGTCCTCTAAGTCCCGTGTCAAACAAAGGTTTGTTCCTGTCACACTGCTAAAAAGGTGAGCCCTAAGGAGTGCCCCTCAGTCCATAGGGGTGGAGCCTACTGTGAAAGGGACCTCAGATCGCTGGCCCTCTCCTCTTCTGCTCTTTTACTGTCCAGCCATGGAGGCGGTTCTGCCATGCACTGCTACCATAACACGCTGCCCCACCAAAGGCCCAAAAGTAATGCGGCCAAGCACCAGGATTGAAACTTCTGAAACTGAAAACAAACCTTTTCTTGTTGTAAGTAGATTATCTCAAGTATTTGTTATATTAATGAGAAGCTTACTGATATAACCACTGAAGATTTTTTTCTGAAGATAGGGAGCAGAATAGGGAGGGACAGATATCCAGGCAGAAGACATCATGTGACAACGACATGGAAATATACAAGAACACAGTACAAAAAGGCAAATTAGCTAGAGAAGATGTGGAATGTGGAGACCAACAGGAGGTGAGAGCAGGAAGGGAGGAGAGGCCAGGCTCTGTGGTGTCCCCCATGACGCTGCACTAAAAGGGCCTGGACAGCGTCTTGTGGCTCAAGAACCTTTGCCAGAGATAGGCACACTCAAATCTGGGTTTCAGGATGATGTTACTAACAATGGAGAGAATAAATTTCAGAGAGAGAAGACTGGGTCAGCCAGGGTAGGTCCATAGAGGGATGGGACCTCCTGGATGGAGGTGGCAGAGGAGAGTATAGCCGGGGAGCAAGGATGGCCTTTATGTTTCTAGTGTGCAGCAGAAAGAGGACAGGAGGGAAGACAGGGACGTGATGGCTCAGGGTAGCCTGCGCAACAGTGCACGTGCCTATGGGTTCTCCAGTGGAAATGCTGGAGGGACCTGGAGGACTAGGTCAGGGCTCACCTAGAAATTTGGGGGCCACAAAACCCCTGATCTCTCAGAGAAGCAAGTTGCTCAGGGAGACCACATAAAATACAAAGGAGGAAATTTAACGATGGGGCTCAGACAGCTATCACAATTTAGAAGACAGAGTATCTGGGGAAAACACAATGAAAGAGCTCTCAGAGAAGTAGAAGGAAAGGCAGAAGAGCAGAGTGCCAAGGCAGGTGAGGAGCAGGAGGCTGCTGACCACTCACTCCACTCGTACTGAGGCGCTCAAGCGATGGGGGCTATGCGCGATGTGTGCGTGCTGAGTTGGGCAGCTGGCAAGCCTGCCAGGGAGCACAGCAGGGAGGAGCCTGACTGCAGCCGGCTCTGAGCAGAGAGATGATAAACGAGGACTGGAAGAGTGGAAGCTGATGAGAAAGATTTAACGGAAGGCCTGGCTAAGATCCTCTTTCTGCCCTGAAGGGATTTGTACTCTAGAAGGGAGGCAACTTACACTGTTACATTAAACAACTTACAATTCTTATATTAAAAGTAAAATAAGTGCTTTAGGAAAAATAAACCCAAGACTTGCAATCTTGGAACAAGTGGCCAACAGTAGATGTTTTTCCAGTGATAATTTTATTTGCTATGGGTGAGATATTAGGTTTTATCCAGGTGTAATGGCTAAGGAACAGGGCAATTTTTGAAACAATCACATCAAAAGATCTTAAAATTTTTGCTTTTGTACGCATAACATAGGTTGACAAAAGACCTAAGAGATATCAATCTTTGTTCCATAAGACTTTTCCATCCTGTACACATAGTAGTTAAGTGATACAATAATGAATAAAGAATGAAAAAGATTGTTAAAAAAACACCCTAAGATTCATGGCTTACCAACACAGTGTTAACCAGAGCAATGAATAGCAGTTTGGCAACATCTAGTAAAAAACTGTGCAGATAACATATCTAGCAAAAAATCAAAAGCAACCTAAATGCCCACTAGCAGTGAAGCTGCTCCGGTGCTGTGGCACATTCATACAATGCAGCAACACACAGCTGTCAGAAAGTTATCATTCTGGGGGCCTGGCAGGATGGCTCAGTGGTCTAAAGTGCCTGCTTAAGAAAGCTTAGGTGGCTGCAGGGACCACGGTTCGATCCCTGGCACCACATGCTGCACCAGCCCTGCCCTCAGGGTAGGTTGAGCTGGCCATAAAAATAAATAAGTAACAAACAAACGAAAGTTCTGAAAAAAAATAAAATAAAATTTTTTTTTAAAAGTTATCATTCTGCCCATAAAAGATGGTAGTATCTCCAAAGTACATCATTAGGTGGCAAGTAAGGCACAGAACGGAGTACAGTATATCAGGGGAAATACAATTGCATGCATTTATTAATATGAAGAGTACATCTGCAAAGATACTTCAGACATTAAACATAATGACTACATCTGGGGAGAGAATTTATCTTCACTAAATTTCATCTGGTAATTTAAAGGTTTATGCCATATGCATGTATTATCTATTGCAAAGCAAAAATTTTTTTTAAATGGCCTTCCATTCGGGCAGTGTAATCCACTGAAGTTTGAGGTAACCAAAAAAGTCCAGCAGCTGCTTATTAACTTTTCAACAATGCAAATAATGTCATGAGCATTCCGGAAGGGCACAGCCTGCTTTTACATTTTGGGATCACTTTGATCTCAAAAGATAAAGAAATATTTCCCTAAAGTACATTATGTCATGAACATATTAGCAAGAGTCAGAAGGTTTTTTTTGTTTTTTTTTTTTTAATTCAGCAAACTGAGTTTTGTGTGTGCATGTGATTCAGACAAAGCCCATTTGTAGCATTTCTGACCATAGACAAGGAAACTTCACTGTGTGGGATGGGCAGGCCTACAGAGTCAGAATTCACAAGACCATGCTGTCCTCCTAGATAACCTTGCCCCAGCAGACCCAGGAATGCACAACAGGCTTCTGAAAAGCTGACTAGGATCCACTCAGATATTTCCAACAGTATTTATTTATCAGTCCACTGTGTACTTTCTACCTTACTAAATGGTGGCTGGAGGTCACAGGTGGCTTTGAGAGGTTTATAATCTCATTGAGGAGACTTACATGAGAGAGAAGGTAGGAAACAAAGTCAGGGCACTGCTTTTGCATTCTTCATTCACTTAAAAGATGTCTGTGTGCCTGCTCAGTGTCATTCTAGGCACTTGGGAAGGATCTTTTTGCTTGACTCAATACCATCTTTACCACCCAGAACTATTAGTGAGGAAAATGTGGTGAATGAGAGAGACTGACAGTGGATTAAAGTGCCTGCAAGCAGGAGCAGGGGCTGGGGCTTCCATCCCCTGGCCTGCTGGCCTACCAAGCTGGCCCTGCCTCTGGGGCACACTGAAATGGCAACTAAGACTGGGCATAGCAGCGTGTGCCTGTAATCCCAGCTCTTGGGATGCTGTAAACAGGTGACTCAGTATGAATCCAATCTAGTAGTGAGACCCTGTAGACCCTTCCCTAAAATATGAGAGAGAAGGGGAGAGGAGAGGAGAGGAGAGGAGAGGAGAGAGAGAGAGAGAGAGAGAGAGAGAGAGAGAGAGAGAGAGAGAGAGACTGTGCAACTTGTCACTGTCAGTTTGGTAGATAGGAGTAGGGCTGACATCTACACTCAGACCTAGAGCCAGAGAGCTAGAGTTCTTCTGTCTAGGCTGGAAACACCATGTAGGGAGGCAGGGGTAGGGAGATGGCAGCCAGCTGTAACAGATAAAAAGGGATGTTCCACAGAGATACAAAAGTTCTGCCGGACATAACACTGCTCAAGTGAGAGTGTGAATGAAGGTCCCTGTCTAAGTCAGGCACCTGCACAAACCTAGGTAACAAGAATTAGCCAACTGTACAGCCAGCCTGAGAAAGACTATTTAGCACTCTAGAAGGAAAGAGCCCTGACAAGGCAAGAATAAATGTTGAGTATTCAGAGAACCTAGTATAGTGTGGCCACTGCCTATGGGCAAAGAGGGGGTAACACCAGGTTCAGATGGTCACCAGATTGCACAGAAGGCTCTGGAGACATTTTGAACATAAGCATCCAAAGTTCATATAAATGAGGTCTAACGTTGGCTTTGGTGTTGTGTCTTCAAGTGTCTGTGAAAGACAAGCATATTTTGGATGAATGCAGAAAGTGAGAACCTGTGACTTGGAAAATACTCTACAAGTTAGGAGTCAAGTTTTGGTTGGGGGCACAGCCATCTGGGTGCATTGACATCCTAATGAAGACCTGAGTCAAAATGTGCAAGAATGGGGATGAGCAGAGTCACAAAATAAAAATGAGTGTGTTACTTGTCCCTCACTGTCTAAGGCACAACACTCCAGCAGAGGACAACAGCCAGTATGACAAGTTTCTTATCTATTTGTCCTCCTTTCCCAAAAGAGAAAAAACAAAATACATTATATACACTCTGTAACTCAAGTCTATTTGAATTAACATTTCAAGCATTTTGCCTGAGGGTCTTCATGATATGCTAACTGAACACTGTGTGCTAAGCTGAAGAAAATGCATTTTCCCTGGGGGAGTTGAGGTAGGTCATGTGTTTCCCTTTTTGCCTCATCTATTTGTTTTGTTTTCAGATAAGATTTTTCTATATTACCAAGTTGGCACTGAACTCTAGGACTCAGGCGATATTCGTATCCCAACTCCAAAGATCTGGACTACTGGCTCATGCTGTTGTGCCCTGCAATTTCCATGTCTATTTGTTTTAACCAAGGCAACAGAGAGCTACCGAGAGAGTATGTCTCTCTGTCTCTCTTTTTTTAAATTACTTTTAATAAGAAATGACAATGTGACGTTTCAAAACACATTAGTAATACATTCCACGTCTATTTTTTAAATTATTATTTAAAAAAAATATTTTGTTTAGAGGCTGAGATGTCTCAGTGGTCTAAGGTGCCTGCTTAGGCAAGCTTAGTCAACCACAGGGACTGAGGTTCAATCTCTGGCACCAGATGCTATGCTAGCCCCACCCCCAGGGCAGGCTGAGCTGGCTATAATATAATAAATAAATAAAAATAAACTGAAAAACATTTTATTTATTTATTTATTTATTTGGTACAGGGTCTCACTACATAGACTCATGGTGGTCCTCCTGTCTCAGCCTCCCCAGCCCTGGGATTATGGGTGTAGGTCACCATACCTGGTTTCAGTGGTCAGCGTGGCACAGGGACAACATGGTATGTGGTACTTGGGGATCAAACTCAGGTCCTTACACTTGCCAAGAAGGTACTTAAGACTGCCAAGCTATCTCCCCAGCCTATTTTTTAAATTATTAAACACTACAAACACATATACAGTCAGGTGTGGTGGTACATGCTTATAATTCCAGCACCTGGAAAGGTGAGGAAAGAGTATCCCTGCATTTACTTCAGGTATTCTTTTGAGTTGAATATTTTAAAAGAAGTCAATGTGAAGCCTTTCTCCCACCTCTAATTTCTCTTACCCCCAGAATTAACCAATGTAGTGAATGTCTTGTAAGATCCTGAGTTTGAGCACTAGGACCAAATAAACAAAAAACAAACAAACAAACAAACAAAAAACCCAAATGTGAGCACATATCCCCATCCAGTCTTGTAACAGAAACAACTGTGCATGGTGTTTTTTACCCCTTGACTTTTGAATTCAGCAATACACAACAGATTACCATATGTCAGTGTTTCAGAATCCCTTTATTTCATTTTATCTGCATGTATCATATTTACTTAATAAGACCTTTTCATAGACCTTTTGATTTCTAGTCCTTTTCTCTTACTAGTAGTGTTGTAATGAATAACTATGTCCATCTATGGATTTCTATGCAAATCAATACATCAGCAGAAATTCTTAGTCAAGGACTTGTTGACTCCAAGGGCAAGGGTACTTGTAATGTTGACAATAACTGCTAACCTGTCCCATCACACTTTAAAGAGGAAAAACAATTAAATGTGACCATATAATAACGAGAGCATTACATCTTTGTTAGTATAGAAGAACACATGACTTACATTTGAGCAATAATGCCTACTTAGCCAATTTCTTTTCATAGGCCCTAAATATGAATGAAAAATATATGGCAATCGAAAACCAAGACCAAGCCAAGGGACACTGACTTGTAACATTGCACTCATAACCTTGTTCCATTCCCTGAGGGGGAACCTCTCTATGTTGATATGCTATATGTCTATAAAAGATACTGTTCTGTAAACACCACTGGTAAAGATGCTTTGTTTCAGAAATCCCTTAGCCTTCTGCCATGACCCTAACTTCTGGTGTCTGTGGCTCCTCTTGAGATCCCCCAGGTTATCCCTTAGATTTTTTCAGTGCACCAAAAAAAAAAAAAAAAAAAAAAAAAAAAAAAAAAAAAAAAAAAAACCTAAAACCCTGTCTACTCCAGAGGCTAAGACAGAAAGACAGCCAGCTTGAGGCTAGCCTGGGAAACTCAGTGAGACCCTATCTCAAAACAATTTTTTAAGGCCATCAAGCTATCTCCCCAGCCTATTTTTTAAATTAATAAATACTATAAATACATATACAGTCAGGTGTGGTGGTGCATGGCTATAATTCCAGTACCTAGGAAGGTGATGCAGGAGGACTAGGGGTGTAGCTTAGTGGTAGAACACTTGCCTAGCTGGATCCCCAGAACTACAAACACATGAACAACCAATACCCCCCAAAACAAAAACAATTACAAACAACCCTAAGAAGAACACTTTTCTGAAGCTTTCATAATTGTCTCATTCATATCTGTGTTTTTCAAAAGTAGATCAGGAACTGAGGGTGCAGCCTACTGGTGGAACACACACTTAGCATACACAAGCGAAGGCTCCATCCCTGGCAAATACATTAGAAAAGAAAAAAAGTGGCTCCCTGAGAGCCAGTGGATCTTTTGGCATATAACCTCATAGCAACACATAGAGCTTTCTGAAAAGAGATATTCTTTTAAAATGTCACATCCTCATAATATGCCCTGGGGACTTCTGGCTTCCACAACTGAATCACAAGAGTGATCCTGAATCTTCAAATATAAAATTCTAAAACTAAACTTGGCATAAAAGATTAAAACCCTTTTCTTGTAGCATACTTTACCCTAATCCTCCACATCCATGCTCATGTCCCTGATACTACCATGTAGTTTTTCTCTGCCCTATCCTACATGCAAAAACATTTTACTGTATTACAGTAAAAGAGGAACTAGCAATAAGGATGGGTGTTTTCCACCTAAACACTAGGGAATGAGGCTGAGACGCTCTCTTTCAATGTTCCCCTCTGTCTCCCTGCTCCTCTTCGGCACTGGCAACAGAGGAGCAAGAATGTTCAATTGGCTTTCCAAAAACAACATTCACACACAAGTCATGGCAGAATTTGATGTGAAAGTATAAAGCCTGTGACCTTTGACTTTCGTCTTTGTCATTCACTGACTCTCAAACTCAATTAGATTATCATAGCAAAAGTAGGATGGTCAAAACCCTACTAATAATCTGTTTCTCAGTTCTCAGATTGGAACCAGATATTTTGTGTATTGGAAGAAGGAAGAAGAGTCTGGCTCCTACTGATTTCTTTAGATACCAGATATAATGAGTTTTAGAATTTTCTTCCCTGCTCACTCTCTGGGCTCCAGGATATGCTAGAGGCTAGACTGGGGAAATTATTTCATGCCAGTTTGTATTTTCCATGCAGTGACACAGATATAAACAGACTCCCTGGATCTGAGAGGCTGAGATAGCTTTGGAGAACTAAAAAGAGTTTCTGTGCCCCTAAATCACCTCTGTTAGTTTGAGAGAAGAAAATGCCTAGGGTCTTTCTCAGAGAACACCTGAGCCTGCATTGGAAATACAAACAGCTCCTCAGAATAGCGGAAGGTGGACAGCACTTCCCTCCCACTCAGCGGACTGGGCAGAGGCATAGAGAAGGCAGCCTGTGGTGCTGCCATGGCTGGAAACCTTTCTAACAAACCTATCAAAATGGTTTCCCGAGAGCTTAAAGGAATCCAATTTCCAACCAAAATATTTCAAAACCCAGCTAATTAACTTTGATACAATGCTAAGAATACAATAAATTACATTTGTTGAGTCAAATAAAGAGATGGTTGTATATTCTGTGTGTGTAAGGCCAAACTTGGCTTAGGTAATGCTTTCTTCAAAACACCACTCCATGAAACAAAAACAAACACCCCAAACTTCTGACACTAAAGAAACTGACTGAATTCTCTCTCACAGCAAATCTGAAGCATGGTGTTTTGTACTTTCTTCTCTGTTTCACTTGTTTAACAGAAGAGGCCACATGTGAGAAATTAGAGACAGGAAAGGGAAGAAAGCACTAATTCTAGTGAAAAGACCATAAACAGTGGTCAAAGGAAGAATTAATTATTTTAAACCCATAGTGTCAAGGAAATTATTCATTAGATACAATATCCAAATACTGGAACCCAAATTAAGAAAGAACAGTGAATAGGCCTGGCAGGATGGCTCAGTGGTCTAAAGCACCTGCTTAGGAAAGCTTAGGCGGCTGCAGGGACCACGGTTCGATCCCCGGCACCACATGCTGTGCCAGCCCTGCCCTCAGGGCAGGCTGAGCTGGCCATAAAAATAAATAAATAAACAAACAAACAAAATAAAGCTGAAAAATTAAAAAAAAACAGTGAAGATTTTGAGATGAAACAGCTGAAAACACAGGCAGCAAATCACAGTGCCTTTTCTGGTTTCTCTGTTCCTACTTACCACAATTTCCATAAGAAATTTTGTAACAGTAAGGAGGCGGACCCTCACCACACTAACCAGACCCTGGGAGATAGTGTAATAAAACTCAAAAGAATGATCTCTTGTTCATTTTCAGATGAAGGAATGCCAAATAAAACCTGAGAAACCAGCCTTGTGATTGCTTTATATGAGGGTAGTTTATAATATAAGCAGTACACATTTTCTTTGTTACTGTTTATGTGCTATAATAATAGCATGAATGCCTACAATAACAAAATAAATATTGCAATCAGCTGGAGATCTGGATTAATTACCCTGGCTGCTGCACCTACTGTTCTTTTACACATCCAACTTTCTCTCACCCTCAGAGAGAAACCCAAGAAGCCAGCACCAGCAGTAGGTAAAGCTGTAACAAAAATTTCAAATCAAGATGACATAAGGAGGGACTGGGGAGATAGCTCAATAGCATAAGCACTTGCCTGAGAAGCACAAAGTCCTAAGTTCAATCCCCAGTACCAAGAAAAAATTATATAAGGATAAAAGTAGACTCCAAATATCAGGAAAAAGAGAAAAGATAATGAGCAGTCAAGCCACCAACCGTTAGAGGGAAGTAATGTATGATCAGAAATCTCGGCCACCACTTCCTTTTGTGTACTACTATAACTTCAAAGTTAAATGAGAACACACATTTTCTTTAAAATTGAGAATATTGTCACAGCTTCTTTTATGTCTTGGACAGATTCTATCTTTTGGAGAAATTTTAGGTTCACAGCAAATATAAGTAGAAGACACAGAGAGTTCCCATACACCCTCTGTCACCTACCTACACTCTAGGATATCTCAACAGAAGTTTCCAGAGTTGAAGAACAAAGAAAAGGGGGGGGGGGCTCAGAACAATATGCACTGTCCACAGCTGGTGCCCATATATATATCATGGGAAAACCAGAAGAAGAACAAAGAAAAAGAACCAAAGAAATAATCTAACATGATAGCTGACAATTTCTTTAACAAGTCAGACACTCTAGTATAGATTCAGCAAGTTCAGTGGCCACAAGCAGGGTAAATGGCAGAAAAATGTCACTTAGGCATATGTCATTTCTAACAGAAAATCACAGATAAAGAGCAGAGTCCAGCTTGCTGTGGTGGTGTGCACCTGTAATCCCAGCCCTTGGAAGGCTGAGGCAGCCATGACGTTGAACTGAACAACCAGACCATGTCTCAAAAACCAACCAAATAAACAAAACACACACACACACACACACACACACACACACACACACACACACACAACCTTAACCAAAGAGCAGAACATCTGTAAAAGCCAGAAGAAAAATCTCTTAATGTACTAAAGAGCAGAGGTAAGAATTATACTAAGTACCTCCTCAAAACTTTCAAGTAAAAAGCAGAAAAAAAAAAAAAAATCAGCCTAGAATTCTTTTTTTCTTATTTTTTAAAAAATGTATTTAATATAGGGTCTACAAGGTCTCACTACATAGATCAGACTCATAGATTTTCTCCTGTTTTCAGCCTTCCAAGCACTGGGATTATAGGTGCATTCCATCACGCCCACTCTCAATCTCTGCTCAGCATGCCCCAGGGATGGGGCTGGCACAGCACGCTGGGGATTTGAACCCTGGTCCCTGTGTCTGCCTAAGGTGTTTTAATCTGCTGAGCTATCTGGCTGGCCCCAGCCTAGAATTCTTTTGCCCCACGGAATTATCTTTCAATTCATGAGGCAGACACAGATTTTCTTAAACAACTTGGAAGAATGCTAACAGCATTCTTTGTGGGACTGGGTTTCGAACTTACAACCTTGCATTTGCCAGGCAGGCACTTGTGCCTTAGAGCTGTCTCCCTGGCCTCACTAACAGCATTCATTGGAGAAAAAAAAAAAAAAAAAAAAAAAAAAAAAAAAAAAAAAAAAAAAAAAAAAAAAAAAAAAAGAACATGACACCAGAAACAAATGCCCATGTAAACAAAGAGAAATCATCAAAGAAGGCACAACTAAAGATCTGAAATTAAAAACTTTTCCTTGGTACAAATATTGACAATGACAAAAGTGAGAAACTTGGCTATTAGTCCATGGGGATGTAGTTTTTCCTGTGAGGAACAAATATAATTACTCCGAAATTCTCTAAGATATAGAGAACCAAAAACAAAGCACTTGCTAATTTGAATGAGATTTAAAAAAAAAAAAGCCTCTCTGGATATACACACCATAAAAACAAGGTGACTGTTTACAAACATACAGATGAGAGAATAACAGAAAATTCCCACAGAGGCAGTATTAATAGTACACTGTATCACATTAGATGCTCAGTGAGATTTTCGTAGTTCTTTAGAGAATAGATGTAAAGTTAACATGTGGTTGGTTATTTTCCTTTAAAAAGAGATGCATCCTAGCATCAAAAGATACTTTATTTCATGGGGCTGGGGAGATAGCTCAGTAGAATAAGCACTTGCCTGGCAAGCACAAGGACCTGAGTTCAATCCCCAGTTCTGCAAAAAAATAAAATAAAAATACCTCCTTATTTCTTAAGAACCCTGTCTGAGATATTCTGAATCTCATTCTAATAGTGTCTGGACTTACTTTGTAACAAACAGGAACATTCCAGACAGCCACCCTCTGGCCAATTCAATGTCATATTCAGGAGTGGAATAAAAAGCCATTTCACCTGCTAGTGCTTTCTGTGCCACTCAATATGGCAAAACTTCCCAAAGTTTGTGTGCCTGGAGTTAGGTAACCTGAGCCACTTCAGCTCACCAAGAGGAAGGGACTCTCATTCTTAAATGAACCAGTTTCAATTCAATTCCTGCTCGATGAGACAGAAAAAGGGAAGGAGGCCCTTGTAACTTCCTAAGAACCAGCATCTTAGACATTAGCACATAGCTCAAAAATGCCAGACTTCTATTTTGTGGGCAGGAAGAGGAGGGAAGCGGGAAAGTCATCTGCTGATAAAATGCATCAAACTGAAATCTCAAAAGTTTTCCTAAAAGATCTTTTCTGCTAAACTGATGCTCTCACCCACATGCAAAAATGCCAGTGCTTGCTAAGGCATGTGTGAACTGCTCAGAAGGCTGCTGAAACAGCTGCCCTATAACAGTCTTTCAAGAGGCTTCCTATGACTTCCTCAGCAGTGAGGTCTGAGCACCATGCTCAGGAAAGCACAAAGTGACAGTGGCACTAACCTTGCTGCTCACCTGGAAGTCAGACTCTGAGCTTGTCACCCATTCATCCTGGTTTACTCCTCAGAGTAGGTAACATATCACCACATACGGTTAAATGCTTAATAATCATCATTTATTTTACTTATTTTTTGTGGAACCAGGGATTGAACTCAGGCCCTTGCGCCTGCCAGGCAAATGCTTACTCTACTGAGCTATTTCCTTGCCCCCCCCTCTTTTACTATCAATTATTTTCATGATAGGATGACAAAAGTTGAAAGAATCAAGAGGTTTACGGAGCAAAGCAGTGGCTTGGAGATCTCCCATTGCACACTAGAACACTGTGTCTCTTTTACCAACTCACTCAAGTGTCTTGGCCCAGTATTTGATAGGTTTTAGGAAGAAGCACTTGCCAAACTACATTAGATTGTAAAAATTCTTACTGGTGATTAGGATAAGACACAATTCAGAGCTCTAGACAGGAAAAGAAGAATGAGATTCGATCTGTAAGCATACTAAGCCTGGGGCCATTACAAATGGCCCTCTACAACCTGGTTATTTGGTTGAACTCTGAATAAATATGGGAGAAGAGAGCTTCTCCCTTTTACTCATTCCTTGTGCTTTTAAAGAAGTAAGGAAGTTCTTTCTCTTCTCCGTATGAAGAGGAAGCATGACCTGCGGAACTCGGAGTTGGCTCAGGAGGTGACCTCAACGGACTGCAACTGCAAAATCAGTGCACAGGGCTCATGGCATGCTCAGTACTGAGCTCCCACTTGACACCTAGAAGCCTCCAATGTGACAAGCACATCACAGTACAAAAGTAAGACATCAGCAGCTCACCCTTTCCATATTTCAAAACAGGATTTAGACAAGAGCCAGCCTGCATGTTCACCCACTGGACAAAACTGAAACAAAAGTAATAATAATACTGGTTTGCCATCCAAGGATAGAAGAAATATGAAAGCATCCTTCCTGATATAAATTAATACTTGAATAAATAAATGAAATGACAGAGAAGGGACAGTTCCTCATAGAAGAATTCCAATTATTAAATGTAGAAGGAATGAAGGAAATGCAGAATCATTTTTAGAACATTACAGTACCAACTGCCACGGACAGGGTCAGCAGATGCAAAAGTTAGTGAAGAGAAACAGGACATTTTCAGTGTTCTCCCACAGCGGGGAAACATGGCAGACTTCTGTCACCAAGTAATCCAGGCTGACACCAGGAACAAAGCCCTGCCACCACATGACCCCTGGTACACTAGGAAAGATAAACGTCACTTCTATTAATTTCCTGCCCAGAAGAAGGAACCTCAGTCTATGCCAGAGAAAACACCAGAAGCCCTCGGATGGCAAGCACTCTCCAAAATACCTGCTCAGTAATTTGCCTCATTTTTAGGAAAACAGATGGGTACTGAGGCCACAATACTAAATGACATAAATCAGACACACAACTTTAAATGTTTCTCTTGTATGAGAAATCCAAAACATAAATAAAGAGTAAAATGAAAGGTAATAGGAAAACAAGGAGCTACATCTTTTGCAAATGGGAAAGGGACAGGGTCGGGGGGGAACAGAAGGAGGGGAGTGGCAGTAAAAAGATTGATCTGCGTCATGTGCCTGGGCCAGCTCCACGTAACTGGCACAATCACCATGAACTGCAAACGTGTACTAATAAAAATATTTTTTTTTTAAATGTCAAGGTCATAAAAGCCAAGGAAAGAATGAGGAACCAGGAGACTAAGGTAATGCAACAAACACAAGACAAACACTGTACAGGCTCCTGGGAAAGAAAAGGATTAAGCAGGGAAACTGCTAAAATCTGAGTGAGTTGTCCACAGTTTGTAAAGTCTTATGCGTCTCTAGTATGACCAATTACCAATGCTAATTTCTTGGTTCTGATACTTTGCACTATGGTTATAGAAGAAGTTACCAGCTGGGCGTGGTGGTACATGCCTGTAACCCCAGCCCTTGGGAAGCTGAGGCAGGAGGATTGGTGCGAGTTTGAGACCAGCCTGGGCTACCAAAGTGAGCTCAAGGCCAGCCTGAACTGCATAGCAAGACCCTGTCTCAAAAAAAAAAAGAAAGAAATTACCATTAGGGAAAGCTGAATGGCAGGTGTTAGGAAATCTCTGTACTATTTTTGCAACTTTCTGTGGGGGGTCTAAAATGAATTCAAAATAAAACATTAAAAAAAAAAAAAACAGGACTTAGGATATTTCTGAATATTATTGGGTAAGAACCACTTAGGCATCCATGTTCAGTCCCATATCAGTGATACCTGGGTTGCAGAGAGCCCTTGTGGAAAAGGAAAGACTTTGGAAATGAACTGTTACAAGGACATCTAATTTACTAGTAGTTGGAGAGACAAGGCATGTATAACAAAATTAGTAGTATACAGAGAAAAACGCCAGGGCACAGGGTCTGAGCAGGACTGACGGCTGCATCTCCTCTCACTCATGATTTCTTACAAAGGATTGTCTGTCCACCTGCTCCCCATTTCTCCCTTTATGGATAGTGCTGTCAGCAGCCAGCTCTCACCGTGCTAATGGGCACAACCACAGCCATTCCTCTGCGGTTGGAATATCCAGTAGATACACATTTCAGTTCATTTCTGTGGCAATTTTTTGCAGTGATGGTGAAACTCCTGAGCTGTGGCACGCCAGCTGTAGCATGGGTGCTGTAAGTTTGCCATCCTTATGTTAAGGGTTGCTTTAAAAGCTATTTGAGGGGCTGACGTGATAGCTCAGGGGACTAAAGTGCCTGCTTAGGCAGAGTGCAGAGGCCAGCATGCTGTACTAGCCCTGCCGGTGGGGCACACTGAGACAGTGATTGAGATGGGGCATGGTGACACACACCTATAATCCCAGCACTTGGGAGGCTGGAAACAGGAGAATGAGCACAAGTCCATTCTACTTAGTGAGACCCTGTAGACCCTCTCCTAAATACAGAAAGAAGAAGAAAAAGGAGGAGGAGGAGGAAGAAGAGGAAAAGGAGGAAAAGGAGAAGAGGAAGAGGAAGAAGAGGAAGAAGAGGAAGAAAAAAAAGAGGAAAAGGAAGAAGCAGCAGCAGCTATTTAGACCTGGCAAGCTAGCTCTATGGACCAAGCACCTGCTTAGGCAAGTGCAGGGACTGGGGTTTAATCCCAGGTATCACATGCCACACCAGCCCCACTCCCATGTGTGCTAAACTGGCCACTGAGTCTGGGTGTCATGATGTACACTTATAACCCCAGCACTGGGGAGGCTGAAAATAGGAGGATCACTATGAGTCTGAGCTGCATAGTGAGACACTGTATCAAATACATTTAAAAAACAAAATAAATTAAGCTCAGCTTAAAAAAATAAAATAAAATAAATAAAATAAATAAATAACAGCTATTTGAATTGCTTCACCTGCAGGCAATCTCTGTTCTTCCTGCCTTCTAGTCCTGGTAGGGGACATAGAAATACAAACCCAAAGCACCCCACCATGGCTCTCTTTTCCTTTTCCCCTTCCCTACTCTCACCTATTGATGCTGCCTTCTAAATCCATCCATTTCATGTCTGGTACCATCACCCACTGGCTTGAGTCAAATTCTTGATCACTTTCCTCTCAAGCGTGAGGGGCAACTTCCTAGCTACAACCTTCCAGACTGAAGCACTGTGGTACTGCCACTAGACGAACCTGCAAGGCCAGTGGACTCCTGTTGAGGAGAAGGCCCAGATTCCCTGCTGGGTGAAGACCCTAGGAGGCCATGCTCTCTTTGTCCACCTGATGAGTTTAAAGCTGACTTATTGTTGGCAGGTGGGGTCAGGCTGGAAGAGGACCACAGCAGGTGGCCTGGAAGCATCTGTCTCTTCCCACTTGTGCGCTGTGCCTGCAGCAGCTCTCTCCTGCCCTGCCGCCTTGTGGCCACCTGACTATGGACTGAAAAAACCTCTGCCAACTAAGAGCCAGAATAAATTTCTCCTTCTTTAACTTTCAGGTAGTTTGTTCCAGCAATGAAGAAAGTGACCAAGACTGTCACAGGGAATCAGGACAGCTTCAGATTCTTCAGGCTGTGCTTGGGGGCAGTCAAGCTGGCTGGCTTTCCCAGCATCCCTGTTCCTGGTCAGACCTTCAGTCACTAGGTGGTTGGCTCCTGTAGATCTTTGGCATGCCCAAGTTGCTCTCTGAGCTTTTTTTTTTAAAGGAAAATCTGGATTGATACCAACCCAAATTTATAATTTTTACTCATCAATAAGGCAAGGCAACAAACATGTCTGCTCTAAAGAATTCACTATACCGGCCACTGACACGGGCGCCCCAGCCGGGCACGGTGAAAAGGTGGCTCGAGTCCACGCACTCTGCACGTGTCATGCTCCATGGGAGCCGCCCACACCCCGTACCCCGCATCCTGCACCCTGTACCACGAGCGGTCTGAAGCTGAACGACGAGCCAGGCGCAGGCACCGGCCACAGTCCTGAGGACGAGGTACGGACGCTGTTTGTCAGTGGGCTTCCGGTGGACATCAAACCCAGAGAGCTCTACCTGCTCTTCTGGCCATTCAAGGGATACAAGGGATCCAGACAACCTGTTGGTTTTGTGATCTTTGACAGCAGGGCAGGTACAGAAGTGGCCAAGAACACACTGAACAGCATTTGCTTTGATCCTGAGAACTCGCTGACCCTGAGGCTTGAATTTGCCAAGGCCAACACCAAGATGGCCAAGAGCAAGCTGAGGGTGACACCAAATCCTAGCAGCATTCACCCTGCCCTGGAAGCATGCATCTCATCACACGGGACCCCTATGATCTGATGGGTGCTGCTCTGATCCCTGCGTCCCCAGAGGCCTGGCCCCCTTACCGCTGTACAGCGCAGGGCTGACACCCACCATCTCGCACAGTACTTTCACTTACCCAGCCGCCACTGGGGCTGCCACCCTGCATGTTCAGATGCACTGGTTCCAGCCCTCAGATGCCACCCAGCAGGGATGGAAATATCGCCAGTGCTGCTAGGTCCCCGAGTTTCTGCAGCTCCCTAGGCCTGTGTAGAGCTCCTGTTCCTTCTGGAGACTGTTGACTCCTACGTCTGTGCTAAGTGGACCATGCCCCATGTCCCTTCCTTGTGCTACCCCAAAACCCTTACCCTAATTTGCTCTTTTCTGTAGATGCCCACAGGAAAACCAGGCATCCATTTTTGCATGTTTTCCGGCACCAGTGACTGACACGAGTGTAGTTTGTGTTCACACCATTGCCATAGCAGTGAGTCCTGGTGCCCTTGGGCCTGGTACCCCTACCCGCCTGCCTGTTTCTGGGAGGCCTGGGCCCTGTGGCACCCACACTTCTGGCCGCACAGCGCCCCTCCCCCAGCAGCCAGCCATCGTTGCCCTGGATTGCATCCCCAGTTGTCCTGGGGACCAAGGTCACCCCACCTCATTGTGCCCCCCCCTCCGCCTCTCCTCTCTCTAAACCTTGAAACCAGACCGCGGAAAGTATTTTTGTACCCTGCGAAAGAAAATATTTATGCATCCTAAAGGATTTTTCATGTGTGTACTACTTAATTATTAAAGAGACCTCATTCGCCCTGTCAGATAAGTTTAATGTTTAGTTTGAGGCACCAAGAAGCAGCGGTTTCTGTTCTTCAGCAGTGAGCCTTGTGTCGGGCATGATTTAAGGAAAACAAAGGAAAAGTCCTGCAGTTTTGTTTTTCGTTGTGGCTGCAACTGTCCTGCCATCGTAGAGGTGGGGGACAAGGCGGCTATTGTACTTGCTGATCCTATGAGAATGTGAAACTGGATAATATATGGAAATATGAAATAAAAAATTCGAAAGCAAAAAAAAAAAAACTCACTACACCAAACTCTAGGAAATTATAACAGTGATAACCAACATTGTGAGTCCTCATGACATGCCAGGCATTGCCCTCCGTGCCTCCCTATATTTGCTTTCTTCTTTTGGCAACCTCAAGGGGCAGGTCAGCTGTCACACTGTCCACTAGGAACAAGAGCGTATCCATGATGTGTGCCTGCAGTTACAGGCAAGCAGCAGGGCGCAGGTTGCACTTCAAGGCAGTCTGACTATACCAGCTCCCTCCCTGAATTGTTCTTCACATGCTGGCACACAGACCTCTGTGACCCGATGTGAAGGATGCCAACAATGGCCACCATATGCTATGGCATAGAAGCTGAGGGTCCCTGCAAGTCCATGAGTTAAAGGAATAGTGGCCAAGAGGGTGCTGTTGGGGACAGTGGACCCTGTGAAGGAGAGGCCTGTGGGATTTCCTGCTGTCATGGGGCTGGGCCAGAAGGGAAGGAAATGTGGGGCTCTGGCCTCTTCCAGCTCCTCATCTGTCCTGGCCATCGGGTAAGGACCTGCTCTACCAGATGCTCCCCTCCGCTGCTACCCAGCAACTCCCCATCAGACCTTCCAAGAACAGATCTGCCCAATCTGGGAGCGGAACCTCCAAACCCATGAGCCAAGGGAAGATTTTATTTTAAAGTGTAAGATAATTATCTTGAATATTTTATTAGAGTGATGGAAAGTTAGCACGCCCAACACCATTAGACCACCACTAACATTTCTTTCTCTGCCCATGAGTGGGCTCTCTGAGGGCCTCATCTCACTGAAGTCCCACAGCTGTCCTACGAAGTAGGTTTTGCAAGGCCACATTGAGTGGGGGGCTGTGAGCCTGGCGCCAGCTCCCTGAATCTGAGCTCAGTACCTCCTAGGTGAATTTTCTGTGGCCTCATAGCACTAATGTAAAACCCCATGGGACACTCCAGCACCCTTAAACACTGAGGCACTTGGCTTCACTCAGGCTTGCAATCAGGCACACACTTGGGAATCAATGCAAATCTGCTGAGCTAACATTGTCACCTCAGGATGTTCCTCAGACACAGGAGAGACGTTTTCCATGAAGATTGGTTGAAAGGTAAATCAATCTTGCTGTACAATTTCCCTTACCATTTCCAAACTATAAAACTTTGGATGGGCCAGGCATAGTGGCACCCACCTGTAACCCTAGCACTCTATAGGCTGAGGCAGGAGGATTACCATGAGTTCAAAGCCCACCTGGGTTACATAGCAAGACCCTGTCTCAAAACACCAAAACAAATATAAATTTTGGAAAACTGCTTTAAATGTCTTATAGATTTAAAAGTAATTATGAATGTAGGTTTTGAATAATGTTTGATTCAAATGATGTAAGGGAACCCCACATTACCTCCTAGGAACTTCAGATGTCTTCAGAAGTTAGAATAAAAAAACAGCTGTCAAGATCATCTCCCTTCTGAAATCTGAGTTTGACCTCCTCTTTCTGCCTCTCCCCCATACATACACATCATGCCCCCAGATGCTCCTTGAGTGCCCAACTCTTTCCAGACCAGTCCACCCTGCTCTCTGTGCCTCTTACCTGTGCTTCAGCCGAAGTTTCACCCCTCCTGACCATGACGCTTTCCTGTGCTGAGGGACTGAAGTGAGGTGCTCTGCACTGGAATCACCAGGATTTGCATGGCCCAGGTCTGCACACACATCTCTGTCCAAAATACAAACATGAAAAGCAGAGCATGATGGTTGTGTTCAATCTAACACACACACACACACACACACACACACACAAATGAAAACGGACCCAGGAGACACAAGAAGGCAGGGCTAAGTTTAGGGTCCCAAGAAAGGAAGGCCACAACTGAGGGTCTCTGGCTTTCCTGCCTATGTTACTGTGAGAAGCAATAAAATCTATTTCCCAGTCACAGAAACTGATTTTCTAAGAGGAAGATAAATTAACTATTATGAAAGTAAACTCTCCTGTAATGCAGCATTGATATTTAAATGAAAAACTGGACTTTCTGAAACAAATGGTCAAAGCGGTTTCCTGAAACCAAGACACACTATGAAGCTGTTCCTGGTGTCACAATCTCCACTGGAGTTCATGGGTGGCAGCTAGGAAACTCAGGCCAACTCTTGAGTTTGAGCTGTTTGGGACTGTTTACATTACACTGTGCCTGGAAGCAAGCCTTTTGTGCGTCCATTTCAATCCACCTCCCACCCAGTCCCTAATGCCATTCCAGGAAGTCTTTTCTCCATACTCCCAGGGAGCCAGAGAAAATCTTAAGCCTCACATTGCCAGTGTGTTCTGCTGCAGGAACAGGTACGCTTCTCAAGAAAGTCCTAGGAACCAAACTTCTAAGCACTTTTCATGTTCCTCGTTATTAGACTGTCCCCTGCCTCAGGCTCTGAAGTGGGTTTTCTCAGTTTGCCAAGTATGTTTTCAATTTCTGCCTTAAAGGATTTTTCTAAGCCTCTGAGATTCAACTGGTGAGGCCACCCCTCTGCATATGCCACGCCTGGGTGGGGAAGGGATTACTGAACAGCTGTTAGGAATAAACTCATCCATCTGGCCTCATATTTCCTGGAACTCAGAATGGAAGTCAAAGAGCTCTCTTTCTTAAGCCTTCAAAGAAAAGATGTGGGTTTTTTCCCCCTCATTATTATTTTTAGGGAATGGGACAGATGATCACAAGGTCAACAGGGAGCTTCCATTTCGAAGCTAGATTTTCCTGTTTAATTTAGCATTGCAGTTGGGACATAGCTTGAGTGTGTCCTCAGATTCACAGGTTGGGATATGGCCCTTGGCAGGGTAGTAGAACCTTTGACAGAAAGGGCCTACTGGAGGTGAGGCCACTAAGAGCCCTGCCCTTGGAAGTAATTAAAAGAGCCCTTGATAGCTTTTTTATTTTAGGTGCCCAGAGCAGCAGAGAAACAGACAGGAAGAAAAAGAATAAAAGGCTTTATTTTCTTTGAGGATACCGAGAGAATTTGGGGAGGATAAGGAGTTCTCTGGAGTCGAACAAAGGGAGACTGAGGTTTTTATGTCTTTTTGCCAGGTGTGGAGTTTGAAGGGGATGTCAGATATGCCTGACAGAGCTGACTGGGGGTCTTCCCTGAGGTGGTGGGAAGGATGAAAGGAAACTGACTCTGGACTAAGTTTGAGAAGAAGGAGGAGGTGGTCTTTGAGAAGATGGGCTTTTGTTTTAAGGGCATCAGCCATAATAGATGACCACCATAGTGATTTTAGCAATTCATACTAGGGCCAGAACATATCAGTCCTCCAGGAAGTGAGTGGCACACAAACAAATCTGACCAGAGTCTCTCTCTAGCTGCCTGTTGAAAGATGCAATCTCTAGCCGGGCGTGGTAGCTCACGCCTGTAATCCCAGCACTCGGGAGGCTGAGGCAGGAGGATTGATGCGAGTTCAAGACCAGCCTGGGCTACAAAAGTGAGCTCAGGACCAGCCTCAACTGCATAGCGAGACCCTGTTTCAAAAAGACAAAAAAAAAAAAAAAAAAAAAAAAAGAAAGATGCAATCTCTTGCTCTTACACCCACTCCTGCTGTGTGCAATCTCCAAGCTATGGTGCACCCCAGGGGGTCCTCACTAGCATCCACACCACAGGCTTGCCCATTCTTAGACTTCTGGTCTCCAGAACTGTGTGCTAAATCAAACTCTTTTCTTTATTGAGCTAGTTCACGTTGGGCATTTCATTATAGTAAAGTAAAACTAACTTACACACTTAGTTATGTGGTATTCTATGCATGACCACCTCCTTGTATACATTACTTTTCTCACCAGATTTAGATCTTCTTTTTTTTTTTAATTTTTCTTTTTTTTTTTTCTTGTTTCAGCTCCTTTGTTTGTTTATTCACTCATTTTTTATGGCTGGCTCAGCCTGCCCCAAGGGCAGGGCTGGTGCAGCATGTGGTACTGGGGGAGCGAACCGCAGTCCCTGAAGCCACCCAAGCTCCCAAGCAGGCGTCTTAGACCACTGAGCCATCCCGCCGGGCCCCCAGATTTAGATCTTCTGGCTTTTCATATATTAAATATAATTCTAGACTTAAGTCTGGTTGAGGTTGTGTCATTATGTCCTGAATGGTCCTGGGCAAGTAAATACTGAGCCTCACGTATTTGTGCATAATAAAATGGAGACTAGGTGTATGTTAGTTGGGAGCAGGGCTCTGGAGTTTGTGCTGGCTCTGACTGCAGACCAGCTCTATTATGTCCTCTTATCTATGAAATGGTATGAAGGGAAAACTTCTTTCACTGAATTGCTGAGAAACAAATACTTCAGGTGAAATATTTAGAACAGAGCTGAACATATACAGGATAATCTCTCAGCAAAGTAGTCATCATTACCTTTTTTGCAGAATTTCCATAGAATTTCTTGATAATGGGGCCAGTGAGATAGTTCAGCAGTCTAAAGCACCTGCTTGGGCAAGCTTAGGCAGGCACAGGGGACAGTGGTTCCATCCCCAGAACCACATGCTGCACCAGCCCTGCCCTCAGGGTAGGCCGAGCTGGTGAAGAAGGAGGAGGAGGACAAGGGGGGAGGGAGAGGAGGAGGAGAAGGAGAAGAAGCAGAAGAATTTCTTGATAATGTATATTATCTGTTTAAATCACTCTCCATGTATGGTATATGCTTAATAGACTATATTTTTCATTATTGACTTACTCTAGTATCTTCATGTTAGAGCCCCTTTCAACTCAAATGTTAGGTAAAACAGTTGCAGATCAAAGCACCTAATATATTCTTGGGTAATAGAAGAGCCTTATTAGCCAGGGAGTTAAAGCATCAAAACCTTTCACAGAATTAATAACTGAGCCAGGAGTCATGGCATACACCTGTAATCCTAGCACTTGGGAGGCAGACAGGAGAATCACTGTGAGTTTAAGACCAGCCTGAGCTACAAAGTGAGCTTAAGGCCAGACTGATCTACATAGTGAGACCTCTCAACAAGACAAAAAAAAAAAAAAAAAAGAGAGAGAGAGTTGTCTTCAACTACAAATCCTTATGGAACTGTCTAAGGCCCCAACCCAATGGCTATTTGGTTTAAATTAAGGGGGAAAGTAGACTCAAAGGCACCTGAATATAAAGATTATAAAAATGAGGGCCTGGTGGGATGGCTCAGTGGCCTAAAGCGCCTGCTTGGGAAAGCTTGGGCGGCTTCAGGGACCGCAGTTCGATCCCCGGCACCACATGCTGCGCCAGCCCTGCCCTCGGGGTGGGCTGAGCCGGCCATAAAAATGAGTGAATAAGCAAATAAAGGTTCTGAAACAAGAAAAAATAAATAAATAAAAAATAAAAATAGGGGCTGGGGAGATAGCTCCGTAGGATAATCGCTTGCCTGGTAGGCACAAGGGCCTGAGTTCAATCCCCGGTGCTGAGAAAAAAAATAAAAAATAAAAATAAAAATACAAATAAAGATTATAAAAATGAAAAGTCACATCTGAGACTCCCCTCCCACCAGCCATTGCAACAGGGAAGGACCATCTCCTTTCCTGGTCTCCTCTAAGCCTAGTGGTGTAAAAAAGTACCCAGGGCCAGGCCAGAGCTTTTATATAAGCTCTGTGGCTTTTAATCACTTCCTCATTTTTGCCTAAACCACAACTACTGGCTCTGTCCTTTATGTACAGAGGCTTGGGCAAAAGCTGAGCTCCTTTCTTTTTCCTTTCCCACTTCTCTTTCCTAGGAGACACCCGAAGAAAGATTCAGGTATCCTGGCTGTCACAGTGAAAGGCTGGCAGCAATGGCAAACAAATGGGAAGGAAAATGGGAGCCCAAGGAACATGGGAGCACCCCATCCTTTCAAGCAATTTCCATGCATGATTCATCCCACCCTGGGAAGAGCAGACCTAGCACCCTAGTGCAGCCCTCCACAGTCATCCTGGCCTGCCAGTCCACAGGACAGTACTGTATGACTGCTGACCACAACCTCCCAGGCTAGGTCACAGATGCCTCCCCGCCAATCCACATATCCGGTTCAGAGGCCAGGCAGAGGTCCAAGAAGTTGAATAGACCTCCTTGGACATGCACCATGTGGTCCAGGAATCAGACCAGAAAGAGTGTCAGAGAAGGTGACTTCCATTCTGCCTTAAACTCCTCTCAATAATCTGGATAATAAAAAAACATTTCTAAGCCATATGTTCCAGTGAAAAAAACCTCTAGTGAACCCAAACAGATTACCCTGGAATGAGAAGGAGACCGTCACCCCATAGCCCTAGAACCATCATAATGATGTAGGAAGAAAAAACTGATCTGGGGTGCATGACCTCCAATAGGGGACCTCCAAATGATATAGGGAAAATTGATCCCCAACCTGAAGAGTACCTGGGACGAGTTCGTGTTCTCTAAAACCGAAGAATGAATTTTAGGAACAAACAGAGCAGAACATATTTATTGAGGGAAAGAAAGCTCCTGTCCAAGAGAGGGACAGAAGCGGGGGTCCCAAGTGGGTGTTCCCCCCGAAAGCTGTCTCTTCCAGGGACTTTTACAGAGAAGACCTGGGAACTTGCTTAGGTGGGTATGAAGTGGGATAAAAATCTCATTGGTCAACCAATGAGATTACAAGCACCATTGCTCAGGTAAAACTGATTAACATCAGGATTCAATGGGAAGGCAAGTCACATAGCAAGCAGGCAAGAACACCACCTATTGAGCATGGGCTTGTGACTCTTTTCAGGGTCTTTTAAGGTGACTGATACCTACTTAGAGTATCAATCCCTGATGCCCATCCCTAGGAAAGTACATAGTTGCTTCTGTTTACTCTTGTCTTGAGATCTGGCCCATGGTGGAGGAGTGTCTGTCTCTAGTAGCAGAGTCCCCTGTCTTCCATGTTGTTCTTGAGGGCGTGGCCCTGTCTGACTGCCTATAATATTTCTACCTAATTCAGCTGCCTACAACAGAATCATCATAATACCCTTACCCCTGCCAAATCTGCACACGGAACTCATCGGCACACGGAACTCATCGGCACATGGAACTCATCTGGTGAGGAAGGGCTCGTGTGCACATCGCACTCAAGCTGTCTCCAGAAAAACAACTGCCCATGGCTTTGGGGGGTCCTATAGTAACAAGCATTACTGGGAGCACTGGATTCTCACCAGGGAATGTGCCCTGACCACACCACATACCTCAGAGAGATCCTCCGAGTCTTTCTTACAAAAGTATATCCGTGCCTTTCTGGATATTAAGTTACTCCCAAAACTTCTTTACAGATATGAAAGCAAGTGAATTTGTTTCTGTTTTTAAAGATCCCTTTCCTCAATAGACAAACTGGGATACAAAGGTTCTGTATCTTAGCTCAAACCACACATGGATTATAACTCACTTGAGATTAAAATCACTGATAAACACTCACATTTCCTTGCAGCTCAGTAGTTTTTTGTAGGCAGCTGAATTGGATAGAAATATAACAGGCAGTCAGATAGGGCCAGGCCCTCAAGGAGACAATATAGAAGACACGGTGACTTTGCAATTTGGAACAGACACTCCCATACGGGCCACACCTCAAGACAAAAGAGGAAATACAGCTACATAACTTCCCTAGGGATGGGCACCAGGGATTGATATTCTAAATAGGTATCAATTGCCTTAAAAGAGTCCAAATGAGTCACCATCCCAATGCTCAACAAGAAGGGACCCTGTCCTGTATTCATACCCACTTGGTATGTGACTCACTTCCCCATTTGGCACTGGATTTAATCAGTTTTACCTGAGCAATGGTGCTTGTAATCTCATTTGCTGAGCATAATATTGTCCCACCTCATGCCCACTTAAGCAAGTTCCCATGTCTTCTTCACCACCTTAGACCCACCTCACCTCATGGTTTTCCTCTATAAAAGTCCCTGGAAGAGATAGCTTCCTCGGGACAACTGGCTCGGGACCTGGCTTCTATCCCTCTTGGATAGAAGCTTTCTTTCCCCCAATAAGTATGTTCTGCTCATAACTTCTGTTTGTTCCTAAAATTCATTCTTCAATGTTAGAGAACATGAACTCATCCCAGGTTTAGGTTGGGAGATCATTTTTCCCCTATATCATTTGGAGGCTCCCTGTATCATTTGGAGGTCATCCATCCAAGACCAGTTTTGCTTCCTGTATCAGTTTCAAACGTGTTCAGAATATGGCACAAATGCTGTAGGTCTTAGAATGACTAATCCAGATTTAGCACAGAATTGAGGCAATGGGGCTGTCACTGAAACCTTACCAAATGAGCTTATTTTTACCTCAAAGATATCCAGTACTGTACGCTAGGAGACTTGAAATCAAGGAAATAGCTGCAAGTGGAAAGTAGTAGAACAAACCACAAGGCTCCCAGATCTATGACCTTCGGGCCCCTGAGAGTGCTCCCTCCCTCCCCTGGCCTATGAGCTCATCCTTCAGGGTCCAGCCTGGACCTCATTTTCTCAGGCCAGCTCACACGTGCAGCTGCATAAGGCAGGCAGGAAGTCCTCAAAGTGCAGAGAACAGCAGTGTACCATTAAGCAGCACCCTAGAGTCCTCAGATCACAATATCCTGATTGCCTGTTTTCTGGTCCCTCTTCTCTGTGGCCAAGTCAATATCTGAATGATGAAGTACTGCTACTGCTCGGCAGCTCTGCAGCTTTTTTCAAACGTCCAGTTAACTCACAAGGTAACTTGCTGGCAGAGCTACTGGGCTGCTGGGAGTTGCTGCTGCTTGCTGTTCTGCCCCCAGGACTTGTTGAGTGGGCTATTGAGACTGGGTGTGGTGGTACACACTTGTAATCCCAGTGCTTAGATGGTTGAAAACAGAATAACTAAGTCTGACATGTGTAGGGAGACATTGCAGATCCTGTACACCATGCACTAAAAGAAAGAAAATTCCCACACCCTAACTTGGTCTGGGAGATCTCAAGTGGGTTGGGTCCCACCCCTCCTCCCACCTCTCCCTCTCCTCACCTTGTAACCTCGTGGGCATCCCTGGGAGTTTCCCACACCCACCCAGCTCTGCTTTCACATGTGCTTTTCCCTCCAGATAGCACATTCTTCCCAATTCACTGCCTGGTAAACTACTACTTAGTCCCAGGTCCAACATCGCCTCCTCGGAGACAGCCCTGCCTTATCCTTATCAGCGCAGGTCACTGATCCTGCAATTGCTTCATCAGCTAGACACCAAGCTCAGCTGGGTCAAGGTCCACACCTGGCTTACATTCCACAGCTTTGCTTTCACTGGGGTCGGCATGGTGTGTGGCTCATGGCAGACAGACAGCACACACCTGTTATCTGTTATATCAACTATGGGAGATTATTTAGGGAATATTTATGCAAAACTTCCAAAGTCAACTTTTGTGCTCTTAAACTCTTCAAGCTATTAAATAGCTCACAGTACATTTTGAAGAAGGTGAGGTCTTCTAGTCACTGCTTGGAGGAGGCTGAATCAATTTCTTTTCAAGAGTAAGATTCGGCCCTTTTTGGTTCATCTCCCTGGCACAGGATTTATGTCTTGGGACAGAGAGAACTAGAGTTGGGGATGAACAGCTGGCACAGTTCAGCCTGGGTTTTCTGCCCTATCTATGTTTGGAAGCAATCAGAATGTCATTTGTAATTAAGTAGGCAACCAACATGTACACAGGGTTCAGTTTGTTCTCAGAACCCCTTGGAGAAATTCCTTTGGATTCCTGCAGGGAGTATGTACACATTTTCATGACAAATGGCCAATTAAAAGCCCCATCCTTGGTTTTCCAAGTCTGTTTTCTTTTTATTCTGTTTCCTGCCCTTCTCACACAGAGTTGGCATCATTATCGTCTATCTATTCCATCACCCCCTTTCCCCTGGGGTTACCAGGGCTCTCTTTCTGTTCCTGTAGGCTCCCCAGCACTTTCTCCCAGGGTCTCTAAGAGGCAGATAAGAACTCAATTTTAGGCTTAAGAACTGACATGCCTGGGTGCAGAGCTCAAGGTGGTCCTTAGCCCAAGGTTTCACAAGACATTCCCCAACAACTGCTCTTTCTCAAAAACCTTCTGGTTCTTCTTACTGACCTTCTGCTGTCTATGTATTTTGAGCCTTAACCTTCTGGGTCATTGCCCATCCCTTGATCACTTTTTCCCCCTAATTATCCCTTTCAGTCTAGCAAACACACTCTGCATCCCTTCAGACTTATATCCTATCTAATTCTTACTCACAGGTGCAGTGCTTTCTAAAAGACCACCTGCTTACCTGCCCTGGTCCCACAGCTTGGATTATCATGGGGGTTGGGGGGATGTTGCCCTTGAGCCACAAATAGATGTGCTTTGTACATCTAAGGCCCGTGTCCATTTGCACCTGGTCTGGTTGATACTTTTACTCAGCTGATTATACCTGAAACTTTTCAAATAAATGTAATTTATACTGTTGAGACTTGACATATTCTTCTTTTTTTATATTTATTTATTTATTTAGTGGAACTGGGTGTTGAACTCAGGCTCTTATTCAACTGAGCTATCTCCCCAGCCCCCAACATATTTCTGAAACCATGAATCTAGCTATCTCTAGATCTTAGGTTATGACCTCCAGATAAACCTGAGGCAAAGACAAGAAAAGGACAGACAGGGAAAAAAGCCAAATGACCAGGCAAATTTTTTCTCCTGCTTAACAAATATTAATCTGCTTCAGGTTTATATGGATTTCAACCCCTTCATCCACTGCACTTTTTGCCAGTGCTAGCACAGAACTCAAGAAACTTGGTGACCATTACTCAAGAGTTTATAGTCAAAAATGATGCTGCCATCATCACTTTGTAGCCCACAGCTGCAAACACTCAGGGACAAGAACCAAAAACAACTCTAATTTGCGGCAAGCTCTGAGATGTGCGTAGACAATGGGAGTAATGGGGGCAGGAGCCAGAGTGCCTCTGTAGTCTCTGCCACCTACTAAGTACTAAATCTCTGGTGTGTTGAACTTAACCTTGTGCCTCTGCTTCCTTTCCTCTAAGGCTAAGTAGACCTGTATCTTAGAACTGTTAGAAATAAATCCATATGTACAAAGCACCTAGAGCATTGCCTGAGCAGTACATATTAACTTCTTATCAGTGAAACTGAAACTTGTATTTATTGGGCACATAATGCGCTGGTCAACTTTCTGTCACTGTAACAATTACCTAAGATAATCAAGTTATAAAAGGAAAGGTTTACTTTGATTCATGATTTTAGGCATTTCAGATCATGGTTAATTGGCTGTGTTGCTTTTTGTCTATGGCATGGCAGGGCATGGAGCAGTTAAAACCACTTACTTCAAAGGCAGGAAAAAAAAGAAGAGAAGGGCTCCCACTATCCCCTTCGAAGGCCCATCCTAATTGAATTGAAGACCTCCCACCAGGACCCACCTCCTATATGCCCACCAATTTCCAACAATCCAAAACTGGAGACTAGTCCTCTAATATGAGGGCCAATTGAGATACCAACTCCAATAGCATATGGTATGCATCAGATACTATGGTTTGGAAACAGTAACTAGTTTACCACTTGGCACAGTAACGACCTTCACTTTACTAATTATTTCAAAACACATTAAGTTCAATAAAACAAGTAGAAAGACATACAGCTGAAGGCCCAGTCCTTGCTACTATGCCCTTATCAGTGTAACTGACCTTTCAATATTCTGTCCTGGAAATCAGCCCATGCTAAACCATGCACACCTCCTATGTGTTCACATCATCTTTGGCTGTTCATATGAGAGAAAATGATGGGCATACAACCAACACCAACAAATAAACCAAAAATACTCTGCAAGGTGGTAGGATTATAGGAGGTATCTTTTTCTGTATTTTGCAATTTACATTACATAATTTTTAGATTGACATTACATAATTATTAGAAAAATAAAGCACTTTAAAAAAAAAAAGAACTAACATAAGCCTAAGCACCAAGTCTCTGTATATTTTGAAAGGAAAATCTTCCCCAGGAAGTGATGGGTAAGCATGGGCAAAAGAAAGACTGCACACTGGTGGAAGGCTTTACTTTTCAAGCCTCAATAGCTACAGAAAATACTCGGAAGAACAAGCAGGGTTTCTGGCAAACCAGTGTGAGTAGAGGGAGAGGAATGACTCCTGAAAACCTTCAGTGCATGGCTTTCTTCTACCCTCACTCTCTGTTCACCGATGTAACAAGTGATAACCCTAAAGACCCACGCAAATCTCTGCAGCAAAGACCCATAATTCCTTATTTTTTTTGTTGTTAAGAAAAGTTTTACTAATGTGTTAATATTTCAGCAAAGTTACTGCAATGGGTTTAAAAGGCCGACAGACACACTATTGTAGGCCATAAGGTAATGAAGTTTTACACAATTAAAATACTATACAAACCTATGAGATTTACTGAATAACTACCAGATTCAGACAAAAATTAAATCTGAAGGTTGAATCCAGTATTAGCACCTACAGTATCTCTGAAAATAAAACTTTTGAACTGTTTCATTCTTTCCTAATATATTCTTAACTTTGAAATACAGTGCTCTCAAACCCCCAAAAGAATGAAAGGCATAAGAATCCCAATACAGACAAAAAAAGAGCTAGGAATACAGACTCATACTGAGGATTTAACTTGTAAACCATTTAACTTTAACCAATCATCATTTCTGTGCATTGAATACTGTATATGAAGAGTGTATGAATCATGTTTGCCAGTTGGGTTAAAAACTAGCAATATATGTTACTGTTCCTATCAAATTTTTCCCTCATAAGTTTTGGTTCTAACAAACTATAGTTACAATATGTATTATGCTTGCTTATTACACACTCAGGGACATAGCAAAGACATTTATGTGTTTGATGGTCTAGCATACACTTTATTGTTTTTTCTTTTGTTTTTGTCTTTTTTTGAGACAGGGTCTTGCTATGCAGTTCAGGCTGGCCTTGAGCTTACTTTTGTAGCCCAGGCTGGTCTTGAACTCACACTGATCCTCCTGCCTCAGCCTCCCAAGTGCTGGGATTATAGGCGTGCGCCACCACGCCTGGCTCACTTTATTGTGCTTACTTATTTGTGTAACAAACAAACACAGGCCACATGTTCCCATTATTGAAGGTAATGACATAATATAAAAGCCTCCAAAGAAATTAACCAGAAATGGCATTAATACTGCTTTAATTAAGAATAGTTGCTAAATCACATTATACATTATTTTCTTCAACGGGCTTCAGTTCAACAACTGAAGAGCACTCAAAATTAATCTTAGGATTAATCTTACGGTCTTAGGATCACAGCAAAATAGGTAGTTCTGTGAAATCTGGGAGCTTCATAAACAAAACCATGGGCCTACCTAATTCCACCTGGAAGCAAGCTTTTTATTAACTTGAGGGGAATCACACTGAACACTGTCTAAGAAGGACATGTTGAAGTAAAGAGCCACATGGGAAACTGACCAAGAAATGAAAGTGGTACTGAAGCAGGGAAAAAATAAAACTGTACTGGGTGACCAAATGTATAGTTTACTAAATGGCTCTGAATTTAAAAAACAAAGTGCTTCATTGTATTTTTTCAGAAATTCATCAAAAGATTAAGAGTCCTACACAATTTAGAGACACAAAGTGGATGCTGAGTGACTAGAGGTCACCTCAGGTATGGAATTTTGGAAAGTTAGTCCTTGGAGTATATGGTACCATGGCTCTGGCAGCAGATACAAAGGAATGATGCTTGAGATGAGGTAGAGACACTCTGTGATTGGTCAGCGACAGACGAGGGTCCCAGCAGGAGGCGGGATCTTTAAATCAATAGTTTATTTTCCACTGCTCATGCCTCTGTCTTCATAAATGGTAATTTCAGTAACTTGCAGTCCTCTCTCAATGGGGTCTGTTAGAAGGCTGCCTTGGGGAGCCTATATCTTCTCATTCTGTTCTTGAATGGGTTTCCATACATAAGAAGATGCTGTATGCTGCTAAATATGCCAGATAGCCTTCGAGATAGCACTGGCCCCGAGCTCTTCTGCTTCTGCAGAAAGGTTATTTAGAGCCGTACAGTTTCTTCAAACTGCTGCCTATCAATCCGGTTCTCCAGCTCCGCAGGGAACTTGGTCTGGAGCTGGCAGTGTGTGCCACTGCTGTAGTCTCGCTGAATGAACACCTTCCCTGACACTAGCACCTGCTGTGGCCTCATGGCAAGGAGGGGACAGCCAAGCCACAGGCTCCTCTGCCCTCCAGCTGCTATAGCTCCACCTTTGTCATCACTTAGGTCTCTAATTCCTTATTTTAATATCAGATGTGATAGCTTGTAAAGCAGCTTCTTGAATGTTATTCCACTTCACCCTCAATGATCCTAAGGGACACACACAGAAGGCCTTATTTATGCCCATGTAACAGCAGCAGAAGCAGTTCATAGATGGAGAGTTATTTGGTCAGGAGTTACAAATCATAGAATTGGTGCCACAGGGTCCTTAACTCCAATTTTTGTGCTCTAGTCTTATTTAATATTACTTTTGTATTCTACAATCCTAAAAATCCTTTTGCAAAGGTAGGAAGCATTTAATACCAAAAGCTTCTTTAAACAGAAAACTTCCAAAGAGAGTCAAAGATATTTAAAGTCATGTGGGACCCTTCTTTCCCAAGCACAGCTGCCCCTAGGTCTCAAGAAATGAAGGCAGGATTTGAGGGGCTCTCTTGTCCTCTACCTCTGACATCAGACTGCATGCTTGGCCTGACAGACTTCCTAGTACTGGCCACGCCACTGAAATGATGCAGTATGCAGTAAGATGTTTCGTGCTGAGACACGAAGATTGCCGGGCCTCTTAGACATCCAGCCCAGTCACCTATCCCAACAGTCGCTATGGAACACATGTTCAAGTAGGCACTAGACTCGCACTGTGGCAAAACAGACGTGAGCCCTCCTTCTGTGGAACTATGAGTTAAAGGAATAGCTATCCAGACACACTGGGCATGCTTCCTCCCCTCATTACACAGCCTGTGTATGTGCTTGCTTTCCCCAGTCGTATGCCTTGTGGGAGGCAGATATTGAAGCAGCAGGCCCCAAAGTTGAACTACTTTGCAGAGTGCTTTGAGCCAGGCTGGATGTTCAACCATTACCTATTCAACTCCTGACATTCTTTACTACCAAACTTTAAGGCAAGTGCCTTGGTGCTATTGTACCCATATTTCACAGAGAAACAGAGAGAAGCAGAGAAAATCATCCAAGCTCTTGTGGAAAATAATGTGTATCTAGATTTGGCTGATAACAACATGAGTAGTCTGAAATACTCTGCAACTCTTACTTGGGGTTCTTGTCTTCCTTGGCTCAGAATGGTTCTCTCCCCAGAGATGATGCCCAATAAACATTCATCTAATAAAAATTCTGTTCTGAGCCGGGCGTGGTGGCTCACGCCTGTAATCCCAGCACTTTGGGAGGCTGAGGCAGGAGGATTGGTACGAGTTCGAGACCAGCCTGGGCTACAAAAGTGAGCTCA
>PVJA010021959.1:0-15513 GCA_004027025.1 Myocastor coypus
TTTTTTTTTTTTTTTTTTTTTTTTTTTTTTTTTTTTTTTTTTTTTTTTTTTTTTTTTCTTTTTGAGACAGTGTTTCATTATGCAGTTCAGGCTGACTTTAAATTCACTTTGTAGCCCAGGCTACATTGATTCTTCTGCCTCAGCCAATCCCAGGGCTGGGATTCAGGCATGGGCCACCACGTCCAACTCTAAGACAGTATTGACAGATATTTCTTTAAGCCTGTCACTACATTTTAACATTCTTTTAATTTTTCCAAATAATCATATAAGATAGATATGCATTGCATTTAATAAGTGAAAAGTGGAAAGTCAGTAGAACATAAAATTTTCAAAAATTCATATAGCTATAAGTTAAGAGATGAAGTCTTTCAGATTCTAAATGCAGTTTAAAGACTAATTTCAAACTTAGAATATAAGATAAAATCTGTAAGTAGCCATATTTACCTCTAAGATTAAGAAACACTAGGGCCAGTAAGATAGGTCAGTGAATGGAAGTGCCTGCCTTAGGCAAGCTTAGGCAAGTGCAGGGACCATGGTTCGACCTCAGCAACTCATGCCACACCAGCCCCATCACCAGGTCAGGCTGAGTAGGCCACAGAGTTCTGGTGTGATGGTGTGTGCCTGTAATCCCAGCACTGGGGAGGCTGAAAGCAGGAGGATCACTGTGAGTCAGAGCTGCGTAGTGAGACTGTGTAACAACCAAAAACATTTTTTTAAAAAAATAGAAAAGTAAAACTAAGAAACATTACCCTTTTGTAATTTTTTTCTTATTTGGTTTTTGTATTTTAATTTGTCTTTTAATAGTACTTATTGTCAGATATTGTAAAATTTGAAAGGGAAAGTGGGACGGAGAGATGGAGAAAAGAAAGAAGAGAAAAGCAAAAACTATATAATTATACCAAAAATTTCTCTTAATTCATTAAAAAACAAAGGTTTGCACTAATGTTCTTTGAATAATTAAAAGCCTACATATTTATTCTAAGTAAGTAATTAAAAGAGAGCAGTAACAATGCATTAAACATTGTTATATTCCCATTATCTTGCTTTGAAATTTGTTTTATATATCTTTAAAATTAAACAACAACAACAACAAAAACAGGGCCATGGATATAGCTCACTGGTACAATGCTTGCCTGGCAAGTGCAAGATCCTGAGTTTGATTCTTAGTAACCCCCTATTCATTTTCATTACAATTATTGACATATTTTGGTTTAAATCAGTGATTCTCAACCTTTCTAATGCTGTGACCCCGCAATATAGTTCCTCATGTTGCGGTGACCCCAAACCAAAAAATAATTTTGGTGTCTACTTCAAAAGTGTAATTTTGCTACAGTTATGATTTGGAATGTAAATACCTGATATGCATTATGTATTCTCATTGCTACAAATCAAACATAATTTAAACATAGTGATTAATCATAGAAACAATATTTAATTATATGTTGAGAAATATTTATTACTAATTCCAATAAATAACATTTCACCATGGCATAGTATGGGTTTAAATATGTATTTTATGATGGCTTTAGGTGACTCCTGTGTTTTGGTCGTTCGACCCCCACCAGGGTAGCGACCCACAGGTTGAGAACCGCTGGTTTAAATTATGCCTTCTTTTTGAGTTATTTGTATAATCTATCCTATATAGAATTTTATTTTTCTTTGCTTTTCTAACATGTGTTATGCCATTTCTTGTCATTGTGTACTTTCTGTCTATTCATTAGCACCTACTATATATAATGTATGACAGTTTATCAAGTGAAAAATTATTCTATACATCTTTCTGAAGAAGACATTGGAAACCTAGAGAGTCAGCCTCTAGAATCAGTTCTTTAACCACCGTTTCCAATTTATGGTGTTGATTGAGAAATTAAGTTCACACGAGATAGTTAAGCTTCAAATCTTCTTTATTGATGCCCTGGGTCAAGTTCATTCCTCATTAAAATGCGACTTATGTCAGAAACTTGACAAAATCATGAGAATAGGATGCATTATTTTGTGTATCACAAAGGTCAAAACTCTTCCAGTTGATGCACTGTAGAATTACTTCAGAATCCCAGATGTTGTTTTTGAATAAAATCTGAAATATATTTAAAAATACCTACTGCTGTGTTGCCTTTGTTGCTTTTCTCTTCTCAAATATTCTGTTGAGAAGTGCTACAGAAATCACATCCTGACACGTGGGGGCCCAACTGCTTCCCGCTGCCGTCAGCTTGGGGGCAGCCTCTGGGTTAGACTCTTTTGAAATTGTCCTGCTGCAGTGCATGTTTTGGTTTTGGGACTTTCCAGATGCTTCCTAAGCAGGTTTCATGTATTCATATTTGTGGAAATGTAGCATGTTCCTCAGTGTGGAGCATCTAAGTAAGTAGTTCATAAATTTAGGATAGTTAGATTAATTAGCTGAGGTGATGAGATTGTTATTTAATTGTATTTCATTCTATTGTTTAAGTATTATATGTATAATAAGCCCTCTATTTTGTGCTTTGTTTTTTATTTTTTCTGAGTTTCTGAAAGGTCTCTACATGTTTCTAATCTGAGAAATCTGAATTTTATATGTAATTATATCCTTTGTTAGATTAGATTAAAACATATGATTTATAAAATAAAGATAGATCCATGGATGTGATATCCCCATGTGAAAATTTTATGCTTATTCATACATTACCATTATATCACATTAAAACTTGAAAAATGTCTTTAGCTATGATGTCTGCAGACTTTCTCACTCTCGTGATGAGGAAACTGAGACCAAGATAGTGTGATAGATGATTAATGACTGAACTAACTCTAAGATCTGTTCTTTCATTTCTGATGTAAAACCTGGGAACACATAGCACATGTTTGTAGTATAATGATCTCAAACTGAGTGTCATGGTGAGTATCTGTCCTTCTCTCACTTGGAAAGCTAAGGCAGGAGGACTGCTGTGAGTTTGAGGCTTGAGGCCAGCTGGGGCTATGCAGTGAATTTAAGGACAGCTTGACCTACATAGCAAAACCCTGGCTCATTAAAAAAATAAAAATAAAGTTTCAAAGATTCATGAATCTGTCTGAGGTACGGCAATGTCCATATAAGCTTAAAGTTATAGTCTTTGTCTAGGCATTTGAAAGCAAATCCTAATGTCTTACAGTTTCTTATTGGACACAGACCACTTGCTTTCACTTTGGTAAGCACAAAAGATTCAGAAATGAGAAAGACAGAGGCAAAGATCTCTGGCAAGCAATTAATTATATAAATAATTGTGAAATTATAAGCAGCATACATATTTAACCTGTTTTTCTGGCTCTTTCCATATTCCTCTTCCTGATTTCCCAGACTTCAGGTCTCTAGTGAAGTATGCTTGTGTCGTTCTATGTAGTGTTATTTATTATGAGATGTCACCAAGTATAGTTCCACTAGATCATAGATGATATTATAGCTCATAGTAAGGGCTTGCGGTTCCAACTTTGGATAATATAAGGCTACTGAAAGATTTAATAGTATCTATGCTTAGAAAGACCTTGCAGTGTCTCTGAGGACCATGTAGCTTGTTGAAGGAGTTCCAAGACTGCACCAGTTTTTGGAGGGAAGATGATGATATTTTATTCTAGACAGTCTTTCTGGAGAGAGAAATGAATAAATTGGAAAGATGCATAGATGGTAAAACGAAAGGGCATAGATAAATATAGGTGAAGATGATGGCAAAATGGGGAAGATACCCACGGGTCCTCCCAATAAGTAGAAACTGCAATGAATGGGAATCTGCCTTGACTAGCATTGGCCAATGGGACAACAAATAGGGGCTTAGAGAGCATTTACACATCAGGGATCTCTGATTATTTGTAACCATAGGTGAGCAATCTCGGCGGGCACCATGGGGACAATGTGTATGCCAAGTAGCAGAGGGAATCCAGAGGACTGAGCTGTGCCAGCCAAGGCCATGCTAGAATACTGGCTAGGCTGAACCCAAATCCAACTGGTGACCTGATAAATTTTGAGCTAAATAATTCACTGTTACCTGAAATACATTCTATTGAAGCAATGTGTTGTACTACAAACACTAACTAGTAACGTAAATGAAAGAATGCAAGGTCTAATAGATAAATATTGTTCATATTTTAAAAGAAATTTATTATAGTACCTTGGTTAATGAATGCTTTTGTATGTACACAATTTAGTTCACTACCAGAAGTGCTTGGCAAAAATTTTGTTTTTGTTTGTAAACTGCATTGCATGACAAATACAACCATGGCCATGTTTCTTACACAAACAAAACCATGGCCATCTTTTCCAAAATTCTAGAACAAATCTTTGTAAACCAAAGCACTACTATATAATGTATAAGTAGTTCTGAAGTATAAGCCCTGGCTTCTGTTATTCTTATTGAATAGTTCAAATTTAATTATACCTAAATAATAGTCCATATTATGTAAATGAATTCCATTAGCCAAACAAGTTTTCTTTAAAGAATTAATTTGAAGTTCTTGCTTTATTTTTTGTAATTCTTCCATTAAATACAATTTTTATGTACCCTTAGATGATGCTAAAAGAGCATTAAGTAAGTCAGATACAAATATAAGTGGTTAAAATATGGAAATGCTTTCAAAATGTGAACAGTATATATGTCAAATAGCTAGAGAAAGATTTTATTGTTGAAAAGCTTTGATGTGGGGACCCTTGATGCTTCAGATGTATTGTTCTTAATTAAAAACATCTACTTATAAATCTGACGTTGCAATACAACTGCTTGACATGATAGGCACTTCAGGAAATGTAAGAGATGCTTTGTATAGCTGAATGCAAGGGAGTGTTTTGTGCTCATAACTGCTTTCAAGTAAGTTTTAGATCCCACAAAAAAACCTCTGCCCTCTGAAATATATTCCTTATAAATGTAGAATCACACAAGCCAATTCCTTCATTCATCTGAGATAATTGAATGGTTTATTTTAAAATATAATAAAGAAAGAAAATATTAGACACAGAAATCTTAATTTTAAAAGATATGTTTATCACTTTTGAGGGAGGTAGAAGTCTGTTCATAATCTATAAAAAGCTGACCTGATTATTAGGGGGATGCATAAAACGTCATCAAATTGTCACTCCTTTTTGTAACATGTAGATATTTCAGCCTTCCAGAATAAAATAATTTTACAGTTTGAAAAAGACCCAATCATATGTGAAGCAGAGGAGCTGGGGTGCCATGCTAGGAGCCACGCGGCTGGGAGTGAGGACGGTGAAGTTGGCTACAGCTCAGCCATGGCCCGTAGTCTCAAGAAGCATCTGAAGGGAGTGGCAGCTCCAGAGCACTGAATGCTGGATAAATTGAACAGTGTGCTTGCTCCTCATCCATCCACCGGTCCCCATAAGCTGAGAAAACGTCTGCCTCTCATCATCTTCTTAAGGAACAGACTCGAGTATGCTGACAGGAGATGAAGTAAAGAGGATTTGCATGCACGCCTTCATTAAGACTGATGGCGGAGTCTGAACTGATGTAACCGATCCTGTTGGCTTTATGGATGTCATCAGCATCGACAAGACAGGAGAGCATTTCTGTCTGATCTAGACACCAAGGGTTATTTTGCTGCTCATCAGATTACGCCTGAGGAAACCAAGTACAAGCTGTGCAAAGTGAGGAAGATCTTTGTGGGCACCAAAGGGATCCCTCATCTGGTGACTCACAATGCTCCCACCATTCCCTACCCTGACCCCATCATCAAGGTCAATGACACCATCCAGATTGATTTGGTTTCTGACAAGATCACCAATTTCATCTAGTTCAACACTGGTAACTTATGTATGGGGACCGCAGGTGTTAACTTGGGAAGAATTGGAGTGATCACCAACAGAGAGAAGCACCCTGGCTCTTTTGATATGGTTCATGTGAAAGATGCCAATGGCAACAGCTTTGCCACCTAGCTCTCCAACATCTTCACCATCAGCAAAGGCAGCAAGTCATGGATTTCTCTTCCATGAGGAAAAGGAATCCGCCTCACTATTGCTGAAGAAAGAGATAGGAGGCTGGCAGCCAAAAGAGCAGTGGGTGAAGTAGACTCCAATGACGTTACAGAGGTCTCTGTTTAATTAAAGATAATAGAACATGATTTGAAAGAAAGCAAGAAGCCCAGAAGTCATCACCTTGATTTTGAATGGCCTCAGCACTGCTCAGACTGATAGTGGTGTAATATTAAAATCTAACTGATAGGGCTGGGAACGTAGCTGGGCTGTCTAAACACCTACCTTGCAAGTGTAAGGACCTGGATTTGATCCCTGGTACTACATACCATGCTGGCTCCAGGTGCTGAGCTGGTCACTGAAATTGGGTGTGGTGGTGCTCGCTGGTAATCCCAGTATTGGGAAGGGTGAGACAGAGGATCATTACGAGTCTGAGCTGCATAGTGAGACCTTCCAGCAAATAAAATAAATAAATAAATAAATAAATAAATAAATAAATAAATAAATAACCTAACGATATAGCCACTGAATATATTCTTTATAACAAGACACTAATATGAACTATGGAGGGCCTGGCATGCACAAAGTCTTAAGTTTGATTTCTGGAACCTGCCCCTTCCAAAAACAAAAACAAAAAAAATTATGGAGACTCTCTTAATGTAAAATGTTCAAAATAAAAACAAAAGCCAAACAAAAAATTTAGGGCACTCTTAATGTTATTGTTAAGAGGTGAAGTTACGTTATTAGACTGAAATTTTCCAACCTTAGAAGACTCGGTTGTAAAATGATAGAGTCAATTACTATGTAATTTCTATTCTTGATGGATTTCCTTCACAGTTTTCTTTAATAATGCATTTGAAAATATGATACAGTGTTTATTTTTCTTAGTGAAAACATTGATGTATTAAATATTCTTTGAAATATAGTAATGTACTAAACTGGGAGAAACACTGCATTCAGAACTAAATGAATGGTTAAGACCAAGATAAAGCAAAACTTATGTTACAAAGAATATGTAACTTTGGCTTTTTTGAGACAGGGTCTCGCTATGTGGTTCAGGCTGGCCTTGAGCTCACTTTTGTAGCCCAGGCTGGTCTCGAACTCACAGGGATCCTCCTGGCTCAGCCTCCCGAGTGCTGGGATTACAGGCATGCGCCACCACGCCCGGCTGTCACAAACAATTTTCCTGACAGACATTTGAGGAGAATTATATGTATAAACATACATACTTTGATTATCTAATTTTATTGAAAATATAAAAAGATATTAAAAGTAGAAGGCATAAATATTACTCTAACAACAACAGAAGCAAATATTTTGTGCACTTTTTCTTACTATTAGGTACTGAACTGTGACAACTCTCCTTCTTTATAAAATCAGGGAATTTATATTGAAAGAACATGCTTTCCCATCGGTCAATGGTTATACTGGGTGGAATCTAAGAACTTTTTCTAGAAATTTCTAAAGTTTGTTTTTCCTTTTTAATGCTTTCATTTAAAAAGTAACATGAAAATATTCTTCATTAAAGTTCTGTAAAAAGTTTTACTATCTAAGTGAAGAAAAATTATATTCTTCCTTAGAAGTCAATAGTTTAATTTAGTTCCAATAAAACTTTTTAAAAAGTAGGGAATTTAAGCTCATAATAGGCACCCACATCCACTAACTCAGAGTACCTACTTCATAGAATTATACCAAAAGTCCTTTTTATTTTTCAGAAATCTTGTTTCTGTTGGGACCAATTCTAAGTCTCTATGGCTGTAAGGGTAGCACTGAATATTCAGTCTATAATTTACATTTTCAGCCCAGAAATGGCTAAACGCTATATACTTTATTATAGATTTCAATGATGTCACAATGTTTACCTTATCTTGAAATAAAGATGACAACTCTACAGCACTATTGTACTATAATTGGCTTTGAAATTTGTAACTGGCAAATTGTCAATTACATGTGAGACCTGTTTATTGTGAATACAAGAATAGATTCTCGATGTTCATAATGCCGTTGTACTCAAAGAATGATCTCAGACATCAGTGTTTCCATTGATACTTGAATTTTAAAAATCCCATCATTTATTACTTCAAATCAACTGAGTTTCACTGAGTACATAGATTTTAAAATGAAGAATGACAATAGCTCTCATTTGCTCTGAGTGTTGTGTTGCATGCATCATTCCATGAATATTATTTTACTAAAGCTCATGTCATGTGAGATAGGATGTACTGTTATGGAGGAGGCATTAAAAGTGTCACTACATGGTGGGGTGGCATGGCCAGTGAGCCAAGGACTGGCCCCACACCAAAGCGCCTACCTCCATGGCTCTCATGATTCCAGAAGCTGTAGAATATGGAAGCAGGAGAGTCTCATATTTTGCTTTGTGGTTGAACAAATTTATGTAACAATGTAACAATGTACAAAATAGTTTGAGTCAACATGGCAAAAGGATAAAAGGAGGAGTATATGTTATTTTTTCTTTAAACACACACACACACACACTCACTCACTCACAATTTCGATGTGCAAAGTTCAGTGCTCTCTGACGACATGATTCCATTGACCTTTGGCCTTTTGCCTAATAGGAACCTCTTCAAATGACTTCAGTGGGTCTTGTGTCATTTTGCAGCACTGAAAAAGAGCTAGACTCTGTGTACCAGAGATGTTGTTTGTTAAGCCCATCCATACCCTGGGGTGTGTTTTTACACATATTCCCTTTGTCTTCTCAAGGAAGTTTCTGCATATGGGAGAAGGGTGCGAAGGAAAACAAAATTCTGGATTCTTCCTTTATGGTAATTACAACTTAGATGAAAAAAACATCTGCTGGGCTAAAGGCACAGCTGTTGCCCAGGCACGACAATCACACACAAAGCCACGGGTCAGGAAATTCAGAAAACTGTGGTGTGAATTAATCAAACTGTGAAGAATTCTGGAAACACTAAATTTGTTATTCACACTGCCATTTGACTAACACAGAGCATTTAAATAAATAAAGGTATTTATTGAAGCATAATTTTGTTTTGAATCCCCTTTATTTTGGAAAACCTCTGATTTTAGTCAAATATTTTAAGTTATTTTGAATTTTCAGAAAAGAATAAACTAATTGATTTAGAAACTGAATCTCAAATGGAAAAGGTATGTTATATCTTTGCTTTACCTATTCTTTTCCCGCCAAAGAAATGTGGCTGTGGAAAGTTTGTGCATCTCACCTAGCTTTCAACTCATCACTATTGATCATGTCTTCGCTGGCCTGTAGCCTGTATCAACAAGAACACACTGTAAATTTCAAAAACATAAGAATTTGACATTAGGATTTGACAACATTGTTTTTATAAAACGACTGGATTAAGTTTGCAATGATGAGATGCTATATCTATGATCTGAAGGGCTATCCCATAGTGTGCAAACCTAGAGTGCAGGTTTGTCTTAAGATGACAAGTCTTAGTATTCATTCAAATGCAGAAGGCTTAAGTTTTATAAAATAAAGGAATTACTATGATTTTACTGTGGTCCACACAGTATTGTTTTAAAACATGAATAGCTATAGGTTAGAAAACTATGAACTTGAAGTCAATATACTTAACTTTAAACTCTGAAACTTTGGGATGATGAAGTTGTAATAGTTTATAAACCTATTCTTTCATTATTAGAAGAAAATATTATTTTTCATAAGATGATGTTTTGGAGCAGAAATCCTTTCTTTCTTTCTTTCTTTCTTTCTTTCTTTCTCTCTCTCTCTCTCTCTCTCTCTCTCTCTCTCTCCCCCTCCCTCCCTTCCTCCCTCCCTCCCTCCCTCCCTCCCTCCCTCCCTTCCTTTCTTCCTTCCTTCCTTCCTTCCTTCCTTCTTTCAGGTACTGGGCATTGAACCAAGGACCTTGTACTTGCCAGGCAAGCACTTATTCTATTGAGCTACCTCCCTGGCCCCCTTGGAGCAGAAATTCTTAACTCTGATGTCAAATATATCAGCGCATTTGGTGAAACAGTCTTAGTCCATCCTTGTTCTCCAAGGGAGGTAAAAGAAGTGACCTCGCTGTCAGGCAGGTGTCACTGCTGCTCAGTTGGATGGGGCTGACCTATTAGGTGGCCATGAATGGAGACTGAAATTATTTTTCCTAATCTCTATCAGTTGCTGAGAGAGGAAATTACTTGGGTTAATGTTTTTGCTCTGCACATACAAATCTAGCTTAAGTAAATTTTTTAAAGCCAGAGCAAATGTTTGAAACAGGTTCTGTTTTCCAAAATCACGCCTTCCAGCTAGATAGTCATAAAATTATTATTAAATCTCTAAAAATTAATTATTGTTTCATTTCATAACTGGTATAGGGTTTAAGTGAGTGAAAAAGTTTTATTTATCAGGCTCCATTGCTCCTATCTGGGGTATTTGGTTTACTTATTGGAAATCTAGTGAAACAGAAGACAAACAATTTATAGAACAGTGCACATAAAAAGACTTGTGGGTGAGGGTCAGAGCCTTGAGTTTGTGACTTCAGTGGAAACCTCTATGGAACTTGCACTTAAATGATGTGCTCTGGCCTATGTTAAACTGTGTTGAATGACTTTAAGGGGCTTTAGGATTTAATCAGGAGTTCTGTGGAATTTTCACTGAGAAAAATCATGGCGGCTTATGGTAAGTGGCACATGTTTATAAGCAAATGTCCAAAGCTTGTTAAAGTCACAAAACTGTGAGCACAGATGAGTCTTCAGAGCATACAAAACACAGGCAGAGAAGGTTGGGTCAGCCTACAAAATGTGGAAGTCCCACCCAGACCTTTGCCAAGATCGAGACTTGTCACCAAATGCAATTTGTGTGGCTGTCTAGGAGCAGGCTTGGGTGTTTAGACTTCATGCACTAGCCTTAAGAGACAGAGCCAGCGTGACAGCCTTTGGGCAGTTTTGTAGTCTGATTTCAGGACACTCTTAGCGCCTGCACAGGAGGCCCCGTTTACTCCTGCTTTTGGAGTAAGAAAGGAAACCGGGGAAGCATAATCAGTGCTCTGCGAGGCTTATATTGGCCAAGAATCACTTCCGATACTGACCACCTTACTCCAGGTTTGTTGTTACAGGAGCTCTAACCAGTGGCCTAGGGGAATGAAACTCCAAACCAGAAAGATACTTGTTCATGTTTTCTAAAATTATAGAGTAAATTTCAGGAGCAATGGAAATTAAGGGCAGAATATTGGGTGAATACTGAGCGGGGGGCACTGAAGGAAAGAAAACTTCTTGGCCTAAAAGAAAGCTTCTGTCCAGGAGAGGAACAGAAGCAGACCCAAGTGGGTTGCCAAGGACCCTGTCCTTTCCAGGGATTTTTTTATACAGCAAAACCATGAGGTGAGGCAGGTTCAAGGTGGGAAACACAAGAACTCACTAGGTGGGACAAAAGTATGATTGACCAGTAAGACTATAAGTACAACTGTTAAGGTAAAATTAGTTAAATACAGATCAAATGGGGAAGTGAGTCACTTGGTAAGCAGGCCTGAATATAGAACAGAGGATTTTCCTGTTGTGCGTTGGGTTGGTGACTCTCTGTGGCTTTCTCAGTGTGATAGAGATCTGCTTAGAATGTCAGTCCCTGATGTTCGTCCTTAGGGAGGGATGTGGGCACATTTGTTTAATCCTTTGTCTTGAGGTCTGGGCCATAGCCAAGTGTCCATCTCTCCTGCATTTGCAAGATATCTTGTCTTCCACACAAGCTCCTTCTGAGGGCCTAGTACTCTCTGACAGACTATAGCATTGCTAATTGACACGAGATTTTTCATGGCCTAATGATGACTTCTCTCAGATAAGGGTCGATTTCATTAATAATAGTAACAACAGAGAATATGAGGCTTCATTATAACTTACTGCAGTGTTTCAATCAGTTTTAGAACACCCTAGCAGCAAAATGAATCTGCAGAGATCCTGAAAGACATAAGAGGAGCAGTGTGCTCCATTAAGGAGATACTTTCTGAATGTGGTATCTTACAAGTACTAGCACAAGATTTATCATTAATATCTCACAAGCTACTACATGAAATGCCTTATGTTTTCTGAATAATTATATGAAAGCACAAGCTATTGTAATTTCAACAAAACCATCAGAGTTTGTTGAGCACGTTGCATAATGTAATTAATAGCTTATAGGTCCCTGTTTTGCTTTTGGTATTATTATGACGTTTTATTTAAAGAGAGATCTACAAGTACAATGCTCTTTCCAGATTGGCTTCGCTCCTCCTTTAGAGTTTAGCAGGAAGTGTGCATTGAAATTGAGAACTGAACTGGGTTCTTTTGTTAAGCGATTGAATTTATCCCCAGTCTGCAAACAATAACTTGATTAAATTGCCATGACCCTTAGGGTAGAAGATGGCAAGACTTAACAAATTTGGAGGCACTGCAGAATAATAAAAGAGTCTGTAGGCATTGTTCCCCAGCTATGCCGAGGGCCTCTGCTGTACTCTGCTTGAGAGGTCTCACAAGAGCGGGGTTTTTGCAGTCCCGCTTGCCTTTAGCAGAGATGCCAGAGCCAAAGGCATTAATGGTCTGGGCCATCGGACTTGTCAGCAACTAGTTTCGGCATGAAAATTGCAATGTGGAGTTATTAATTATGCATTTTGGTTCTGTCTGCTATACGTTTTGATATAAATTTCCTCAATGTATCCCCTGGTTGGAGAATCAAAATCTTGCCTGCGTTTTCTTGAGTGTGTCATTTTCGTGAAGGAGATTATTTGATAGTTAATGTAGATACAGCATATCTCTCTGAAGAAACAATGGACATCTTCTCTGTCATTTGGAGGGCTACTTGAAAATGTACTGCTTGACAAGCACAAGCAAGTTCACTGTTGTCAGATATATGTTCAGATTTAAAAGGGAAAACTTGTATGACCATGACTAGGGTATAGATCAGTTGTAACTTCTTTTAAATCATGCTCAAATTTTAGTGATGTTAGGATTTTTTTTAGCAAAGACTCAAACACTTTTCTCCGAAGTCTTACGTAACCTTCTTTCTGAAAAGTAGTTTGAGAAAGTTGTTCTTTGAAACTATTTGTAGTTGTAAAAAAAATTAGCATTAGTCTAAATAATTAACAGGCCAAACAGAAATTAAACAGTAAGTCTGAAAAAAAGATGTTGGATCTGGGATGCTCGGTAAGAAATTACTGAAAAAGAGACCCATGAAACTATAAGGATTGACATTTTTTGCTTTAGTTTAGAAGCTTCTGTGACCTGCTGGGCCAAGTCAAGAACAGGAACTACAAGTGTATATTCTCTTCTGGGACGCTCTGACCCATGGATATACAAGGAGTGCTAAAAGCTGTGTGGTAGTTTCTTAGGAATTCAAAGACTTGGGGCAAATCAGTCAGAGCTTGATTGTGCACATAACTGAGTCTGGATCTGACAAGGCCTAAACTGATCTGAATATTATCCGGATCTACTTACTGGTAAGTGTAAATAAAGTATTTTTCAAATGCCAAGTATTAGATCCAAGCAACTAAAATTTTAGTATCTTTATCCTTTTCCTTCCTGTGCTTCCATGTGCTGGTTAATACCATGAGATACAGAAAACACAAACACTAGTGGGCTTCCAGCATCTCACCTGATGCTGGTCTCCTGTGCAGCTCTCACTGGCTGCTATAGACAAAGGGTCTGAATCTTCCATAACCTGCCATCCAAATCTACATGTGATATCCTAAGTCTCAAAGTTATGGTGTGACAAGAAAAGGTCTATGGGATGTATTTAGATCAAGATGGCATGGTTTTTAGAAATGGACACGCAGACTCTTGTCTCTTCTACTGTGTGAAAGCACCCACCCACTCATTTGTGAACTGGAAGCAGACACTCATATGCTGATGCTTGGTCTTGGGGTCTTGGCTTCCACATTATGAGAAATTTATGTGTGTTTCAGGGTGTTCTGTAATGGCTTCCAAGATACCCCAAGAGGCTGAGCAGGACCCGCCCACGAGGCACACACTTTCAGCCTGGATCAGTTATGCAACCTTAAAGGAATCTTTTGCTTTCATTCTTACTGGGAGCAGGTGGGGGGGAGGAACTAGGTAAATATTACTCAAATACAGAAACTTATCACTGTTACTAAAAAATACTATCTTTCCTAGGATATATATTTGAGTACTTTTTTTCCCCCAAAGTCCAAGCTCTTGAGACTCTGTTAATTTATATTTCTTAAGAATATATGTGCTTGTCTTGTGTGAATATTGTTGGTATTACATGATTAGTCTTCAATTCCTCTCCACATTGGAAAACCCAGAGCTCCATGTCAAGCTTATCTGTGGAAGATGCGCATGAACCCGGTCTGCATTTAGTTTATATACTTTAATCTTGACTTTGTTTTACGCTTCCTACTTTGCCTTTCCTTTTGTTCTTGTTTTCTCATTCAATTAATATTAATGTGTTTTGATGTTTCATTGAGTTGCCCTAACTTCTTCTTGGAATAATTAAAGCATAGCTGAAGAGGAATGTGTTTAAACATTGCTTGGCAAATCTTTATATCTGTCTTCTAGAGCTCCAGATACTAAAAAATAATTGAAGACAGTCTACCTCTATCTCTGGCATTCTCACCATGCCTACTTTTTACTTCACAGCACAAAAAACCTTACCTTTCTACACTTCCAGTACATGTGCACTCTGAGAAAAGCAAGGTTATTCCTCCATAGCAACTTTCCTCACATTTGGTCTTTTAAGGCATCTAAAGCATTTTAGAGGGACATTCTTACATTTGCAGATTCACAGTGCTCTTACTTTAGTTCTCTATCTGTACTTTTCCAAAGCTAAAAAGCAAAGGGAAAGAAGTACTGATCAAGAAACAAACAGAAAAAAGCAAGTGAATGCAGGATGAGGAAAGTTCAGCTTTACCAAGTTCCTCCGTCCTATTGCTTCATCCTTAGAACATATCCAATATGTGCAAAAATTCATAACCTGGCAAAATAAAAGCATTCATACTTCTCCTTTGGCTGAATGCCAAATCAAACCATTCGTTTTAATTACAGATGAATAATAACACCCTTAAATTTCTTACAAATAACGTCAACCTCCTTTTGCTTTTTTGACTGATGGAGGGTGATGAATGAAGACCTTTTAATTCAGCACAGCTGGATGCCTTTTGTTGCACTTCCTCTCAAAGGTTGCTGTGCAGATCTGGCCTATTTTGTCAGATGTGCTGAAAACAACCTGCCTGACTGGAGGTGGAAACAGCCTTCACACGGGAGACATTTGTGTGATTGAATACCCTGTCCGGAAGGCAGCTGTGGCAGTCAGTCTAGGAGGTGGACGATAAGCCATTTGTCTGAATTCACATGTGCGTGTGTGTGAATGTATTTTGTTTTGATTGTTCAGCCAAGACGAAAGATGGCTCCTCTGGTCAACCTCGGAGGCTGATATGAAAATGCCTGCAGTCTTGCTGCCAAATTTGAGGCTGCTCTGTAACATGAAGAATGCATGGTCCAGATCTAATGTCTTAGTTCCAGTCTGACCCTCAGAAAGGGAAGGAAGCCAGGCTTTTCTTGAACACAGTGAGACTGTGGACTGCAGGCCCTGGTGGCCTCTGGGTGAGGAGATGAATTGCTGAAGATGGGAGCTAGTGCAGCCCCCTCTTATAATGAACCCA
>PVJA010021959.1:15613-34975 GCA_004027025.1 Myocastor coypus
AAAAAAAAAAAAAAAAAAAAAAAAAAAAAAAAAAAAAAAAGAAAAAAAGAAAAAAAAAAGACCCTGTCTCAAAAAGAATGAGCCCCTTGCACTTTCCTGGAAGACTGTGAAGGAGCCCTGCAGCCACCTCTCCTCACTCCCCTTGCTTGCTGTAGGTTTCACCGAAATGAGTGATTTGCGGCGCAGTGTATCTGGACCCTATAACCGGAGCTCCACCTGTGTCTCCAGAAACAGGACTGCACTCATTGTGTTAGATTACTCACTGCCAGGTCCTGAACAGTGCATTCCTCATTCACATAGGGCGAATCACAGAGTCAGAAAATCAGTTTCCCAAGATTAAAAAAACTTTGGGTTAGGAAAAGTCTTTGCTTGTGTAGAATAGGTTCAAGGTATTTCTCACTCGCTTTAGGAAACTGGTATTGTCTACATCGTAAAGATTAAAAAATAATAAAATGAGATTATTAGGTGGGCTAGGATATTATCAAAAATTTTAAAGTGATGGATCTAGAGATTCATATGCAAGTCTAGCTCAAAATCCTGTGTTCATGGGCCGGCGTGATAGCTCAGCAGTCTAAAGTGCCTGTTTAGGCAAGCTTAGGCAACTGTAGGGACTGCAGCTTAATCCCTGGTTCCACATGGGGTGCCAGTTCCACCTTCAGGGCAGGCTGAGCTGGCCATAACATAAATAAATAAATAAAGTTTAAAAAAATAGACAGAAAAACTTAAAAAAAAATCCTGTGTTCTTTTAAAGTTCACTTTATTGTTTTACTGCTGTGTTTAACAAATTTTAAAGGAAATAATACACTATAATTTAAGATATATATTATAATTTTGAGTGGAAATAATTTGCATTATTGGGATTTGTTTCATATGGCATAATTGTGCTGAGTTTTGTTTTAAAATCTTCCACTTTGGTACTTCCGAAATGAAAATGAAGACCTATGTGCTTAAACGTCACTGCCTTTACAGATAGACTGCTTGCAGAGCCTTCTCTATTTTAAGGGTATGTCCTGTACCCTGTGATTTTTTTTTTTAGCAGTCCTCTCTGCCTGTACCAGTTTGTAGTAGCACTTTTTTTTTTCCAGTTGTGAAAATAAAAACTGCCTCCAGATATTGCCCTGGGTGTAAAACAGTCCTGGAGAATAACATTTTAAAAGATGTATGTCTATAGAAAAGAAATAATAACAAAAATGTTCTGGTGGGGTGTACTGTTTATATGAAAGCTATATTTTGTGAATTTGTCTCAAAATGCATAGAAAATGCTAGGGTATATAGAGTAGTATCTATCTATATAGAGTAGTATCTATATTTTGTAAATAATTATAGGCATTGTAATTCCCAGAGGTACTTTACAGTGCTGAGGTATGAAAAAGTGAATGGAGAAATAAAAAAGAAAATAAAAATAAACTCTAAGAATAATTAACCAACTCAGTCTAAGGCAGTGGTTCTCAACCTGTGGGTCGTGACCCCTTGCAGGGGTTGAATGACCAAATCACAGGGGTTGCCTAAAGCCATCGGAAATCATAACTGTAGCAAAATTACAGTTTTGAAGTAGCCACCAAAATTATTTTTTTGGATTGGGGTCACCGTAACATGAGGAACTGTATTGTGGGGTCATGGCATTAGAAAGGTTGAGAACCACTGGTCCAAGGCAAGAAAGGAAGACCATCTAAGCAAAAGCAAGAGATAGAAAAATCAAGAAGATAAATGAAAGATACAAATCCAACCCTAACAATGGTTATTTAAAATGCAAGTGCACTAAGTTTTCCAGTTAAAAGTCAAACACTCTCAAGCTATAGCCAAGAGCAACTGGAGATGCTGAAAGAAAAAATAACATTTTAAGTACATGGACATGTATGATTTCAAGATTAAAAGGAGAAAAAAAAGCACATATGTTATGGTTTATGTCTAGTTGTCCCCCCAAAGCCTCATGGAGTCACTGGGCAGGGACTTCTAGAGTTTGAGACTTGATCCATGATCCCTGGGATTATAGGTTTTAGTACTGATGGGATTATGGGTGGGAGTACTTCTGGAATTATGGGTGTAGCCTAGGGCGGGAGGTAAGGCAGAGAGCCTGAATGTAATATAAAGAGAGACAGAGAGACAGACTAGAGCTCTAGCTGTTGTTCGAGCTGGTGCTGCTGCTCTGCTGCCCTGTTTGGTTGGCTGCCTCTGCCACCATTTTGCTGCTGTTCTGCCGCCATGAACTGGATGCTCTCCGCCCTGCTCCACTCAACCTTGGGCCAACCGAATATGGACTGAAACCTCCACGAACTGTGAGCTAAATAAACCTTTCCTTCCTTCATTTTGAGTGTCGGGTATTTGTCCCACCAACGAGCAAAAAGTAACTAAGAAAACATACCATTCAAATTTACTTACAGATTTGAGTGGATCTGTGAAGACTAGGAGTACATGAGAAAGACTTCCTTTAAATGTGTGTGCTCTTAAAGTGAGTTTTAAAATATATGATGCAAACAGTGCTAGACAAAAAGGGAGATATGGGAAAATCCATAAATGTATTTGAATGTCTTAAGATGACAGTAAAAGATAGGATAAGTAAACAAAGGTAATTATAGTAAGAAAAGAAAAAGAAATAGAAATAACCTTAACCATATGTGCCTCATAGATTTTTACAGAGCACTCAGCACAGGTACAGAACATACATTCTTCTAAGGTGTGTGAACTGAGAACCTGAATAGATCACCCTGGGCCAAAAAACAAGTGTCAGAGAATAATAAGTAGTAGTACTAGAAGTCATCTTCTGTAACTATGTAGTTAAATAGCAAATCAGTCAGGTAGAAAAATTCTAATACTTAAAACTTAAGGGCCAGCCAGATAGCTCAGCGAGTTAGAGCATCTCTGCCAGCAGACCCAGGGACTGGGGTTTGACCCCCAGCCTGCTGTGCTGGCCCTGCATCTGGGGTGTGCTGAGATAGCAATTGAGACTGAGCATGGTGGCGCACACCTGTAATCCCAGCACTTGGGAGGCTGAAAACAGGAGGATTATTACTAGTCTGATCTGTGTAGTGAGACCCTGTAGATCCTGTACCAAATACATTTTTAAAAAAACACAACACATTGATTTCCAAACAATCTATGGACTAATGAAAAATTATTAAAAGATTAGAAAAAAAACTGAATTAAATGCTAGTAAAAATACATTCTGAAATTTATGAGATGCAGCTAATATCTCAGAAGTGGAGGATGCATTAAGTTCAAACATCTATCTTTTAGGTATCTTCCCAAGAATTAAATACATCATATTACAGTGATACATGTGTACTCATGTTTACAAGCAGCATAATTCATCATAATAAAGCCTTAGGAACAGTTTAAATGTCTATCAACCTATGAATGGATAAAGAAAATAGGATATTCACACATAGCAGAGTTCTGTTCTGCCAAAAAGAAGGATAAGCTTAAGTTATTTGAAGGAAAATAGGTGTACTTGAGTTTATTGTGTTAAATGAAATAAATTAGTGGCACAAGCTTAAATATTGCATGAGAAACCAAAAACATAAAACAGAATAACATAAAAAAAATAAATAATAGGAAATGTAGAGGTAGGTCTCTTTCAAATATGAAGAAGTTCTGTATTAGTTACTTTTTGCTCATTGCTGGGACAAATACCCAACACTCAAAATGAAGGAAGGAAAGGTTTATTTAGCTCACAGTTCGTAGAGGTTTCAGTCCATATTTGGCTGGCCCAAGGCTGAGTGGAGCAGGGAGGAGAGCATCCAGTTCATGGTGGCAGAACAGCAACAAAATGGCGGCAGAGGTAGCCAACCAACACGGCAGCAGAGCAACAGCAACAGCTAGAGCTCTAGTCTGTCTCTCTGTCTCTCTTTATATTATGTTCAGGCTCTCCACCTTAGCTCCCGCCCTAGGCTACACCCATAATTCCAGAAGTACTTCCACCCATAATCCCATCAGTACTAAAACCTATAATCCCAGGGATCATGGATCAAGTCTCAAACTCTAGAAGTCCCCGCCCAATGACTCCATGAGGCTCTCGGGGGACAACTAGACATAAACCATAACAAGTTCAAGAGATGGAGGGAGGAAAGAGGTAGGAGAGGGCCGAGGATGAAGAGGGAATTGAGATGTGCTATGCAGCCGCATCAACTGCTGCAGGAAGGTAAATATTATGTATGAAAACATGCTAACAAAAATTAAAGCATGCTTAAAATAATCAGTCATATAAAGAAAAGTAAACCAAGTAAATGGAAATAATAAAGATAAAAAAGATATAGAAAATATAATAAAAAATTCCAACCCAAGAGGTGACTCCTGAAAGTTTGATAAAATTTGTGAGCCTTAGCAAGACTGATCAAGATAAACACAGAAAAATCAGTAAAGTGTAGTGTAAGTTAGAAGAATAGTGAACTATGTATAATCTTGTAATTTAAATAGAATGAACTTAGAGGCTGGCAAGATGGTTCAGCAGGCTAAAGTGCCTGCTTAGGTAACTGCAGAGACCACGGTTTCCATCCCCGGCACCACATGCTGTGCCAGCCCCCCCCAACCCCCATGGGCAGGCTGAGCTTGGCATTAACTAAGTAAAAAAAAAAAAAGACCCAACTTAACATCAAAACTATTTTGAAAACAGTGAATGCTGGTCAAATTAATGATTTTAAAATATGGGTTACATGAACATAATAATTAAATTAATGAATTAGTAGGAAAAAAATGAGATGACACTTTTGTCTTATGATGTTTTTAGAAACAAGGATAGAGAGATATAATCTGCTTAGGTAATTATACAGACAAATGCAGGTGGCAGCCAGACAGAAAGACACAGATGCAGCATGGCCCAGTGGTCTGCTGAATCTGGATAAATTGACATTCTTTTTTTTTTTTTTTAATTTATATATTTTATACAGGGCCTCACTACACAGCTTGGATTCACAGTGATCCTCCAGTTTTCAGCCTCCCCAGTGCTGGGATTACAGGCATGCACCACCAAACCCAGACTTAGTGGCCATCTCAGTGTGCCTGGCAATAGGGCAGGGCCATAGGTGGTACTAGGGATTGAACCTGGTCCCTGTGCTTGCCTAACCAGGTGCTTAGGCTGCTGAGCTATTCATTGACATTCTTATTTTTGCTCTTGGCATTATAAATTAAAGCAGTCTTTGGGGGTAGAATATAAAGTGGTCTTTGGGGTAGTGATGTTACACTCTTTTATATCCAAGAGTAATCATGTAAAGTAGGAAGGAAATACATGCTTGCTGAAAAGTATTCAAGGAAACAATTTAAATAAAAACTTTAAACAAAGTACACAATTGGCAGGAAGAAAAAATTTAAAAACTTACATCATATTGATACAACTGAGTATTATGCCAGTTAAAATTATTATAAGAATTGTGATACTTAAAAATTATGATTGAGCAAATCAGATTTATTTAAAGTCATTTGCATATTATTCTAGGATCTTCCATACACAGTTTAATTAATCACCTTTAGCCTGCAGTCCACTTGCTCAGGCCACTCCTCCTTTTCCATTTTCTCTGCAATGAAAATATTTAAATTCTAAGCAACCTTCTTATGTACTCATCTTTGAGCACTCTCCTGGGGGTTCATGTTACACAAATAAATGATCTTTTTATGCCTTCTACATCAGACCCATAATTCACCACGAAATAAGGAAGAAGTAATACAAAGTTTGTTTGCCAACAACTGGCTCAACAAATCAGTGGCCAATATGTAATATTTTAAATTAAGAATATTCCAGGTGTAGAACCAGCCAGAGAGCTCAGAAGACTAAAGTGCCTGCTTACGCAGAGCGCAGTGGCCAGGGTTCTATTGCCGGCCTGCCATGCTGTCTCCAACCTTGGGATGCACTGAGACAGCAATTGAGACTGTGCGTGGTGGCGTGTGCCTGTAATCCCAGCACTTGGGAGGATGAAAACAGGAGAATCGCTACAAGTCTGATCTGTGTAGTGAGACCCTGTAGACTCTGTATTAAATACATTTAAAAAGAAAAAAGAATATTCCAGGTGTGGTGGTATACACCTGTAATTTCAGCAGTAGGGAGGCTGAGACAGGAGGATTGCTACAAGTCCGAGTATGTGAGGGTTGAGTTCTTCTAACTGGGCTTATAGCCATGCTGAAAATAAATCAGTCTTCTTAGAAAGGAAGAGGGAAAAATTTGCTTGTTTGCACAATGTGTAGACCCAAGTACATCCCTAGGACTAATATAAGACAAGCACAGTGTAATGAAAATAAAAGCTCTATTTTATCAGAAAAAAAAAAAAAAAAACTTTAAAAATAGCAGTTAAGGCATTTCAACCAGTGTTTCAAAACAGAAGTAAACTTAAGGAACCATCTTAAGGCTGGAGGCAGGAACTGCTCCCCCACCGCCTCACCTTGCTTTGCCTTCCTCGCGAAGCCGCGAGCTTGCAGTGTCTTTGCGCCATTGCAGGCCTTGCTTGTGCGCTGTTCTGCCGCACCCTCTGCAGCAGGTGAAGGACAAATGACCCGCAGCTGGGCCCTGGGAGCAGCGTTCTTGGTGAGCGTCAGCGGGTCTGCTCCTGCCACATTGCAGCGGGAACCGCGAGCAGTAGCTGCTCCCAAAGAGCGGGAGAAGCACCAGTGGGAGTCTGGAGCTCTAATTGTTCAACAAAAGAAACTGAACCACAGTTCAGGATCATAACTGAAGAACCCAGGGACCATCCGAGGCTAAGCTTTATTTGGCTGCTCTTAGTATTTCTCCCAGTCAGCTTCTAAGGCATCCTCCAGAATGTCATACAGGGTTTGGACTGGGAGTTTACTTTTTGAAGTTCTTTCCAGTAAAATACTACATATACTCTTTAAGTAATTGTTTTTGACCTTTTCTCTGGTTAGAGGTTTTATTTTTACAAAAAGTACCTATATTTTACCCATTTCTCTAAAGTGAATTCACATTAAGATCAATGATTTACCCCTGTCGCAGCATGTGTTTTGAAAGTCTATTACTTGACATTGCTTGGGCGCTTGAACTCTGTGTCTCAAAAACTTCTTTTGTTCCTGGTCTGGGAGATATGAAATACCTGGTCATATGACCAGAAAACAACCTTCATTCCTATGAAATTTCTTCAGGATCTGAGGAAGGAGTAGTGAAGATTTTGTTGCTAGTAGCTGTAATGGTGGTATAGGATTGATTATTTTCTTCTGGGCAAGAAATAATAATTGCATGTGCTGTTTTTGACCTGCACTGGCCAAAATAATTTCAGCTTATAATGATCAAGCTACAAACTGTGATGTTTTTAATGTCCCTATGAAAATAAGTTTAATATCTTGTTTTGGACTTGATATAAGGTAGAATGATGAAATTCTTACTGGTTTTAAATTTTTTGGCCTATGGTTTTAATTATGCATTCATTTTCCCCCTAACAGCTTGCAAGTGTTAGTGTTTTGTCAGGATGGCCAGCAAGGCTATGTGTATTCCTTCATAACATTTGCTCTGAATGCTTTGTTTATTATTCTTAATAACTTCTTGAAAATCTTAATCAGAAAAAATTGTAGAACAAAGAAGTCCAGCCTTGGTCATAACATGAGGAATTGATTTTAGCACTCTGAAAATATGCTAAGGGATGAGACCAGCAGAAATAGGGCGGTGCTTCGGGGGACTCTTTTCTGGGAAAACAGCAGCTGGCCGTGCCTGGTGCCATGAGTGGGGGAGGGTAAGGAGGGAAAAACATGCTTTTTTTTTTAAGTGCTGGAAAGTTTTTAGTGAAATCATGATGTCACCAGGATATGTTTTGTCTGTGATTCTAATTTGCATATGTTCCTTCCCACGGAACTATGTAAACTACAAAAGAATGTTTTTATGCTACGTTTTGCCTTGATTTGGCCAATACCATTAAGAGTCCATAAAGCAAACACCATGGATAAAGCATTTGTTTTGTAGATTTTCTCAGAGTAAGAACTCATGGAAAAGGAAAGGAACAGGATGTGGAAATAGCACAACTTTATATTGTGCTGATAGAAAGAATGAGATTGTTTTGCATTCCTGATGATTGGGTCATTTTTTAGCTTCGTCTTCACACTTGCTTTGTATTTTTACTTTGAGATGTGTATACATCTTGCTATTTTTCCTGCTCTAAGCACTTCATCTATTTTGTTAAATGCTTGTCTTTAGATTCAAAGGCTTGCAGTTTCAACTAAAATATATTTGGAACATATTTTTGGATATTTGTTTTATTATAAATTTAAGGAATGTCTTGCTAGAGTGCAGAGATATTTAAGTAGAAAAGAAAATAATCCAGAAATCAAGAGCCATTATGAGTTTAGTATTCCATGCAGGAATTTTAATTTTAAAATTACTAATGTAAACCTTGCGGATGTGGTTCAGTTGTCCCATCAGCGGCCATGCAGATGCCAGGATGTAAATAAGGCAGTGGGAAAGAATGTTGTATCAGTCCGCTTTCCCGCTATGACACAATTGCAGATTCTGAGTGTTTAGAGAAGAGGTTTATTTGGTTTATGTTTTAAAGGTATTTAGTCCATAGTCAGCTGATTCCAGGGTAGAAAAAAATCATGGCAGAAGAGTCAGGCAAAATAACATGTTCAGGCCCATCAGCTGAGAATCAGAGCAGCATACAGCACAAAAGGTGAAGAGGAGAGGAACCGGGCAGGGTACCCAGGGTCAAGCCTCGGGCTCCACCCAGGCTCAGTGAGAAGTGCGTTCCACTAGTCCTTTGTTTAGCTTTTTTTCTTTTTTTCTTTATTTCTTTTCTTTGCACAGGGTCTTACTACACAGCTTAGACTTGCAGTGATCCTCCTCTCTTCTTTCTTTCTTTCTTTCTTTCTTTCTTTCTTTCTTTCTTTCTTTCTTTTATTGTACCAGGGATTGAACTCAAGACCCTGTGCTTACCAGACAAGTGCTTATTGTACTGAGCTATCTCCCCGGTGGTCCTCCTGTTTTTAAGCCTCCCAGAGCTGGGATTACAGGCATACACCACAACACCCCGACTCAGCTGGTGGTTCAGTGCCGGGGGCCAGTGTTGCATGTGGTGCCAGGGATCGAACCCTGACCCTTGTGCTTGCCTAAGCAGGTGCTGAGTCTGTGAACCATCTCACTGGCCCTTCCACCAATCCTTTGGATTGCTCTCATGTCAATAAAACATAAGTATCACAAAGGGAAGGGGACACAAAGTGAGCTTAGCTATCCATATGGTGGCTACATATGATTCCCTCAATACTTCTGCATATCATGGTGCAAAAATGATATTTACATTTTTGGATGAGTTTAATTTCTCATAATTTGGCTGACTAGATTGTCTGAAGTGAGGATAAGTGTAAACTGCTGAGTAAAAATATTTTAATGGCTTTTTTATTTTAAGGAGATAAAACAATAAAAATGATATAGAATTTCAAAACAAAATTATAAGAAATGAACAATGGCTATGACAGTACATATTGTTACCTTCAAAGAAGTTGCTCAGGTTACGAAGTACAGGCATGTAAAATTGAACAAAAAATACAAACAGTAACTGTTCCTTTCAATCAGTTAATAGAAACTACTAATACAATTATCTTAGCATATATATATATATTTTTTTTTTCTTTTTCTTCTTTTCTCCTTTCCCCATCCCAGGGTTTCTTTCCTTTTTAGTGGTTTTATTTTCCTTTCACCAAATCTATTATACCTTCTGGATCTTATTTACTCTTTCAGTTTAGGGCAACAATATGATATTTACACATCCAAATCTGATTTATTTCACTTATGATTATTGTCTCAACTGAATCCATTTACCTATAAAAACCTTGAGTTTCTTTTTTTTATAACTAAATAACCCGCCAGTGTATAAAAATCCCACATCATTTTAGCCATTCCTCAGTTGATGGGCATTTGTGCCATTTCCAAAATCAAAATAGCTATGACCAATTGCACTCCTCTAAATATGGGTACTCGTATGTCACTGTGATGTGATATTTTTTAATTTTTTATTCTTTTTTTACAATAATTAATGCATTGCATATTGTCTTTATCAAAGTTGTTCAGAGCACAAGATGTAGACTAAACATCATTAGTACAGATATTTCTTTTCATTGCACATAGAGAAAGTAGCTGTATATATAGTCCAATAATCCATTCCGGAAGGATGCCCAGAAGGGGAATAGCTGGGATTGAATGGGGCCTCCAATTCTAGTTTTTTGAGGAATCTCTATGCTGATTTCCACAGTGGTTGCTTTAGCTTGCACTCCCACCAATGGTGGAGAAGTCTTTCTTTTTTTCCTACAACTCCTCCAGTATTTTTTATTGTTTTTTTTTAAATAATAGTAATTTTTCCTGGGATGAGATAGAATCTCAGTGTTATTTAAAAAATCTTAGACAGCATCATTAAGTTAGTAAAATAAAATAGTTTTTAGGATAACTTTGAACAAAAAGGAGGAACCTGAGAGAGTAAGAGTATTGGTGAAGCCATTTTGTTTTACTTTATTTTTGGTTTTTAACTGTATTTCGTACAGGGTTTACAGGGTCTCACTAGACTAGTGACCCTTCTGTTTTCAACCTCCTAAGCAGTGGGTTTACAGGTGCACACCACCACGCTAAGTCTCAGTTGTTGTTTAAGCATACCTAGGGGTGGGTCTGGCATGGCACTTGGGGATCAAACTCCAATCCCTATGTCTGTCTAAGCAGGTGTTTTAGTCTATTGACCTATCGGGCCAGCCTTGGTGAAGCCACTTTAAACACAAAGGCCTTTTTTGAGTTCAGCTTAAGTTGTGGGATTGGTAACAAGGAATAAAATCTGGAGCTAATGTTCAAGATCCATCTGGGGTCCAGGAGTCCAGCAGCCATCTGTCCCTGAAAGGTATAGCGGCAAAAACTGCCTCAAGGTTAGCATTACTGGGAACTGTACCATCCCCACCAGGCTCACCCTCAGGAGAGTACCAAATAATTTATTTTTTACTGTGAAATGGATCAAGCCAGAAAACACTTTCTGAGAAGTTGTAAACATGTGCCAACTATCTCATGGAACTGTAATAACAATGAGCATTACTTGTGATCATCTCTAGTGGAAACTGACTCTAATTTTAAAACAGCTATTTAATCATTGAGATGACTGAAAATACTCTGAATACTTGGTAGAAATAAGTATCACTTCTTTATGGAGGAACCTATTTTCATTTTGGGCTTCAAACATTTTTACATTCTCCACTCTTACTTCTACCCCAACAGTAAAAAAACATAATTTTCATAGTCAAAAATTGGCTGTGGTGCTGGCGAGATAGTGCAGCAGTCTAAAGCCCTGCTTATACAAGCTTAGGCAGGTGCAGGGGATCACAGTTAGATGCCCAGCACCACATGCTAGGCCAGCTCCTACCTCAGGGCAGACTGAGCCAACAACAACAACAACAACAAAAAAAAAAAAAAAAAAAAAAAAAAAAAAAAAAAAAAAAAAAAAAAAAAAAAAAAAAAAAAAAAAAAAAAAAAAAAAAAAAAAAAAAAAAAAAAAAAAAAAAAAAAAAAAAAAAAAAAAAAAAAAAAAAAAAAAAAAAAAAAAAAAAAAAAAAAAAAAAAAAGAAAAAGAAAAAAGAAAAGAAACCTATGCATAGTCAAAGAAACAAAAATACTGCATGAGCAGAATAAGCAGAAAGAACAGACAATAGTTTTGAAGCTCATAGAAGTATATGAAATCCTCTGGGTCCTCAAAGCCTCACTTGCTGATACACTCTAGTAAAATATAGTCAAATCATTTCTCATTCTACCATCTTTGTTTACACAGGTTGTACTTACAAAAGAAAAAATCTTATGGTTTTGAAGGACCTCATTGCAATTGCTTTCAGGAAAATAGTGAAATAAAAACGGGTAGTCAAACTTTTCTAATTTATAAACTCAAATGGCTATTTCCACAATGTCAAGAATTATTCAATATCAGCAATTTTGAGAAAGGACTCTGTTATTTTCACTTGTGCCTTTCAAATGTTCTCTGATTTCCCCCATTTCACCTGCGTTAAGTACAATGAAAGATGAGGCCTAGAGAAAATAGATTTCTCTAAAAAGAGAAAACACAAAAGTTGAGGTTATTTAGCTTGCTTGCTTCAGGAGCAAACGGCTCCACATTCAGCATGTTTATCCTTAATTTCAAAGTCATGATGTTAGTAATTATTTTTTTTCTGGAGTGATATTTTTACTGTGATTATTATTTCTTTGTTTGTGGTCTTTGGCCTAGTAACCAAGTGCAATGGAGTATGATAAGTACGCAAAGATGTGTACACACACACGCACACATACGTATTCCTTACATATTCATTTTTACACTGGCAAAAATCAATTTTCTGTTTCCTGTACTGCATATAAGAAGTTCCACGCTAAGTACTAGCAGTTTGCCTTAGCAAATTACCACTTATTTGTGTTATGAAACTTGTTAATATATCTCCTTGGAGTTTAGGAGTTTTGTCAGGATGCCATGCAGCCTTCATCTGTCTGCTGAGCCTTTCCTGGAACTCACAGAACTTTTCTAATCAGAAAATTCCAATGTTTCCTCTGCACAAGGAAATTTTATAATGTTTCTTTTCAGTGGTTTTTCTCTCTCCAGTATCTACAGCTTTTCCTCCTTCTGGATGTCTATTTTCCCATTTTAGGTCTTTTAAAAGCTGGGGCCCATTGCTGGGATTTGAATGTTGATGACTTCCCAGGGCCCAAGAATGGAATTGGATCAAGCTCTATAGGCTTGTGGGGTGGACATGATGTAGGACAGTGCACTAGACCCCAGCAATCACCTTGTGCATCATACACATTAGGATGGGGGGGGGGCAAGGCTGCATCCCGGAAGATTCTAGGAATAAATGGATAATGAGGTCCTCAGAAGAAGGCAAGAGTGCTTGTAGTGGTTGATACACTGTGTCAGCTTGGCTGGATGACTCAGCAGCCCGGTTCCCTGTTGGTGGGGTTCCTGCCCTGGGGTACAACTGGTTCCTCCCTGGAGTGTGACCGGGGCCTGCCTAGGATATAATTGGCTCCTCCCTAGAGCAGGATCAAGGGCCCATCCTGGGGTATGATTGGTTCCACCGTAGGGCACAATGGGCCCACGTCAGAATGACTGAGCACAAAGAGACTTTTTAAAGGGCTGAGGAAGGAGTCAACACTTCGCTTCCTCAGAGAAGCTTCAGTCTCACATTCTGCCTGAACTTCATCATCTGGCTTGCAGCGCAGACTCTTCAGCCTCCAACTTGGATCTTTTGCCATCCGTCGCCAACTCTTCAGCGTCCACCACAGACACTTCAGTCTTCCATTGCAGACCCATCAGCTGATGGATAGAGACTTAGAAGAAGCACCGCAGTGAGTTTCAGACCTTGGGACTGAATTCTTCAGTCCAGAGCATGCAGATGCCCTCTGCCCGCTTCCTCATGTGACTCTGTGGCTGACTATTGTAAGCCAATCATATAATTCCTTATATATTGTATATTTTGTGTTACTATCCATTCCTTATATTATATCTGTTCTGTTCCTCTAAGTAAAACCCTGATCAATACAGTGCTCTTGGACCATGTTCTGTGGACTTGATTGGCTTAGAGGATGTTTGCTCCAACTATGTGGCTTTCATAAGATCTTTAAGATCAGTGGATTTATCTCTCCACTGAGTATGAGATTGCTGGCCCTGTTTCTCATTCTCCTGAATTTCTTCTTAATCTTTTAGATGGAAACAACTTTCTAAATATTCAATCAGCTCTAGCTTCTGGGATCGATTATTCTGTCAATTAAACTGGCTGTAGAGAGGTGTCAAAGTGATGCTCAAGCTCCCAAGTCTGCTCTACAATTCTATTGCATGTTTCTGTATATTTGCTATATATTTATACTTCTTGCTCTGTATCATTAAATATCTTTTATCATTTCATCACTAAGTTTTATAGTAACTATTTCCACTTTACCGTTATTTTTAAAATTTAAAAATAATTTTTTCTAAATTTAGAAAGTTGGTGTGTGTATGTGTGTGTGTGTGTGTGTGTGTGTGTGTGTGTGTGTGTGTGTGTTGTGCACATGTTGCCAGGAGCTTCTCTTTATTTTATCATATAGACCATTTGCTCTTCTTTCTAATATCTTAGCCCTGGTGTGGTGGTTACGTGCTGCTTCTTTCTCATTCTGGGTGCTTTGTTCTGTTAAGTTCATTGCTGGGTTTTTTTTTTTTTTTTTTCATTTAGTTCAATGCTGGGGTCCTAAGTGCAGCCAGTTTGTGGCTGGTGGGGATCCCAGTGAGGTCAGTCTTCCAATGGAACATCTGATGTATTGGTTAGTAAGTGACCTATTGTGGTCCCTCGAGCATATCTTTGTGTTCCTTGTTCTTCCCTGTTACAAGTGCCAATGCTCTCGAACTTCAGTGACCTATGCTGACTTTAGAGAAAGACTGTGTGGAGGCCAGGAAAGAAGCACATTCTTTTGGTAGCTTTTAGGAAGGACAGCGCCTCTCTTTTGTTCGTGGGGTCAGAGGCCTCAGAGCACTCCTCTTCAGGGTTCTGTTTTGGTCTGCGTATCAACCCTTGTTTGGCTGATACACAGAGGGAAAGGCGTGAACTTTTCCTTCCCTTATGAAGATACCAAGGATTCCAAAATTTGATCATATCAGTGAGCAACATGCTGAACTGCGCTGGAACCTGACACAGGAAGAAAATTCACTGATACCGTTCATGCCTTTATTGATAATCTTGAAATGTTTTTATCATGGATTTTCATCAATTTTTACTTTTTAAAATATTGCACTAACATATTATTCATTTTAATTACTGAAGTTTTGGGAACAACCTTAATTTTTATACTGAAAGGAAATGCTTCCTTCTTCCCGATCCTGATCCTGCTAATGTGCAGCTCTGGAGCATAAGTCCTATTTCCATGGGAATGCAAATCAGCGTGGAGCTAGTTGGAGGAGGTTGGCAGGTGCTTCTAGAACTGTCTAGAAAACTCACAAGTTTTCTAAAAGCTAGAAAAGGAAAAAATGTACATAATATTGCATCTTCTCCACAGCTTTGACATTTATATTGTTTTCCCTTTTTCATTTTTTGAAGAGTACAAATGAGAATTAAAACAGAAAAATTACAAGTAATACAGATCTTCATTTAACAAATGGTATGAATTTTACAGTATTTGTTGTAATATATTATCTTCCAACTAGTTATCCGGATATATGCATGTAAAATTAGAAGAAAGACATGTATAAGAATTTAAGAAAGTAAAAATACAAATAATTGAAAAAAGGACATGAAACAAATTAAAGCATTAATTACTTCTCTCCATAAACCAGCAGAAATGCACAGTACAGCTGTCCAAACCATCCTGCTTACATACATAGAAAGATCTCTGTCCTCTACTCCCCCTTCTGTCCTCAACTCAGTAACTCTTGTCTTTTGAATTCTTTCATTTTCTTTTACCAGTGTCTATTGCTCTCTTCAGATTCCATTATTCTATTTCACATTCTCACACTAAGAAGACTGTATGATATTTCTACATGCAGGTCTGATTTATTTCACTGAAGAGTATATTCTCTAGCTGCATTCATTTACTGGCAAAAGACTCAATTTTACCCTGTTTTATAGCTGAATAGTAATCTATTGTGTAAAAATACATCTTCCTTATCCGTTCTTCCAGTGATGGCTGTTTGGGTTGTTTCCAGGATTTCGCTATGCCAATTGTGCTGCTATAAACATAGTACATATATCACTATGATATGATGCTTTCAGTTCTTCTGGAAAAGTACCCACAGGGAATAGCTGGCGTAAATGGGATCATCAATCCTAGCTTCTGCAGAAATCTTCACACTGATTTCCACAGTGGCTGTACCAGTCTGCACTCCCACCAAGAGTGCAGAAGTTCCCAAATGCTGCAGCCTCTCCAGCATTTGGTGATGTTAGCCATTCTTTCTGGGGTGAGATGGACGGTCAGTGTTGTTTTAATTTGCATTTCTCAAATAACCAATGATGTTGAACATGTTTTTCATACAATAACTTGCCATTTGTATTTCTTCCTCTGAGAAGTATATACTCATCTCAGATGTCCATTTTTGGATGAGGTCTTTGAATTTGGCAGACTAAAGAAGACATAGATAGAAAAACATAGGAGGATAGAAAAATTATGAAAACAATGAATGAACAATACAGGAAAGAATTGGAATGCATGAAACAGATTCAAACGGGTATCCAGGATATTAAGAACTCCATTGAAAGCTGGAAAAACCACTTGAATAAAATTAAAGATAGACTTTCCAACCTTGAGGACAGTGTTATAGCTAATGAGTATGAAATAAAAGATCTCTTAAAACTAACAAAGAACTAGGAAGTAACAGTTTAGCAGGTACGTTGTTTTCAAATGTACACAAATTCAAACTGTAATCTTGTGTGTAGAAAAAAATCAAGCCATACAGAAGGATCAAAGCAAAAATTAAAATTAAATTCATTTCCTTCATCCAGATTTTCCTCCTTAAAAGAAGAGAGTGAACAGTTTAAGTTTGGTTACTATCTTCTGTTTTGGGATATTTTATGATTTTTTAAATTGAGGTTCAGTCCCTTCCTTCCTTCCTTCCTTTCTTCCTTCCTTCCTTCCTTCCTTCTTCCTTTTTTCTTTATTGATTTTCCCTCCTTCAGGAGCTCTTGGTTGCTCTGCTCTTGATATTCCAAACTCTTCTATGTTTCTTTTTATTGCCTTGTACTCTATTGTAAGAAAGTGCCTCTGACATTATTCTCTAGTATTTGTAGTTTTCCTTCATGCAGTTTTAATTTTCAATTATTTTTTGTGTTCATTTCTCCAGCAGTATGCTGCTCTTGCATTATGATTGATAAAATATATACAATATATTACAAATAATATCATGCAAATATTTAAAACCAAAAACTGATAATTGTTTAGGATACCCAGGTTTTCTTTAAGAAATGATAGTCAAATGGGAATTTTAATGAAGCTGAAGAATTCCTTGTGACAGTGAGGACCTACTGAGTCACGTGGAGACGGATGCTAGTGTAGCCTGGAAATGGATGCTGGTCAGAGGATTTGCCAGTTAAAGGAAGCAAGTTGGCAGCTGTGGTCTCTTCTCTGCCCACAGCTTTGGGGCAAGCCCACACTTGATGTTGCCTCACACTCTTAGGCCTAATGTTCTTTAATCACAATTTTATATACTTCCTTGGTGTAAGACACTCAGAAACTATCCTAAAATCTTAGTAGGTTGGCTTTTTTTGTTCTTAATATTTTATATAATATCTTAGTTTCTCTGTATTACTTGAAAATGCCTTTAATGCTTTTAACATTTAAAAAATTTATGTTTTCTTTTTCTTATGACAAAGTTGGAGAATGCACACAAGTTCATGGTAAACAGTTCGTTCAATGGGGGATGCTCTAATTCCCATGCATATTTGCCATTAAGACATGTTATTCAAATTTTATTTTTAAATTTACTTTGTGACTACTTAAATCATGAAAAAATAATTTAACTGGAGATTGAACTCAGGACTTTGTACTTAGACTGAGCTATCTCTACAGCTAAATTATGAAATCTGCATTTAGGGCAGGAGATAGAGGGTCTACAGGGTCTCACTACATGGAACAGACTGAGTGATTCTCCTATTTTCAGATTCCCAAAACTCCCAAAACCTGCTGGGATTACAGGTGCACCCCACCATGCCCAGTCTCAATCATTGTCTAAGTACACCTCGTGGACAGGGTCCTGAATGGCACACTGGTGACTAAACCCTGGCCACTGTGCTCTGCCAAAGCAGGTGGTTTAGTCCGCTGAGCTATCAGGCTGGTCCCAACCATGAAAGATTTTAACATATGTTAAAGTTCCATTATGGTGTATCTTTTTTACTCTAATAGTTTTGACATTGTCATGCTCTATTATATAGTATTATGTAATGTTTCATAGTTGTTATCCTTCTTTTTTATTTTTAGGGAAGGGTCTACAGAGTGTTCTCACTACTAGACCAGACTCATAGTGATCCACTGTTTACAGCCTCCCAAGAACTGGGATTACAGGTGCGTGCTACCATGCCCAGTCTCAATTACCATCTCAGCATACCCCAGGGTTAGGGCCAGCACCGCCAGCTCAGGGATCAAACCCCCAGGCCAGCACCGCCAGCTCAGGGATCAAACCCCCAGGCCCCACACCTGCTTGCAGGCACATTAATCTGATGAGCTATTTGGCTGTCCCTTGGTATCCTTCACAAGTATTAGATAACTCTCAATTTCTTTTTGTAAACTTGAATTTCTTATCTAAATTGATATAACTTTATATTTTTTTTTTCTGAAAAATCACTCTCTAGCTTGTATGTTAAGGAACATGTGGCAAAATTAAGATTAATTGTTACATATAACATGAGGAGAAGGCCAGACAGTTCAACGGACAAGTGCCTGCTTAGGCAGGCTCAGTCAGGGATGGAAGTTGATCCCAGTCCTGCTGCCCCCACCCCTGCGGCCCCAAGAGGGCAACTAGGACTGGGCACAGTGGCGCGCCACTGTAATCCCAGTACTTGGCAGGCTGATACCAGGAGGATCTCAATGAATTCAATGTGTATAGTAATGTGTATAGTAAGACCTTGTAGATCTTGTACTAAATTAAAAATGTACTAAATTTATTATTTTAAAATTCAGGGTAATATGCTAAACTATTAAATTTTGAATTACCTATTTTTTGTTTAAATCAGCTTTAGAAACTATGCCTCAAGTTTTATAGTAAGATTTGCAACAATTTACATTCATCTACATGGCTAATAGGTTTTAGTTATATTATAACATCTATTTCCTTGGGTTTTCATTTTAATTTTTTTCTAGGTTCTAATTTCTTGAAGATCTCCTATTTACAATACTTGATAACCATTTTCACATACATTGCCTTAACTATGGAATTTATTATTGGCATTCTTATCAAAATTAGATAGCCATTGATTCATCTTACACTTCCAGTATTTTGTTTTATAGTCTAAGTTTTGAAAGCCTAATAGTGTTTCTTTATAATTAATGTATGTGTTACACTTCATTTTTTGTATCTTTATGAAGTATAATGCAAAAATGTTAATAGGATATGAGCATAAATATGCAAGTATAAATATTTTTGATAGAGGTCATGGCAAACTCAGGCAATACATATGCATAAAGGACATATTATCTCATATATTCTATACATTGAGAGTAGTAATATATATCATTTTTAACATGAAGTCCTAAGGATCATCTAGCAAGCAGTTAATTATGCCAACTAGTTTCTTTCTTTCTACATAGGGCTAATATGAAATAACTCAGATGACTATTTTAAGAATTAAATAATTTTCCGGGTGTGGTGGCGCATGCCTGTAATCCCAGCACTTGGGAGGCTGAGGCGGGAGGATCAGTGCGAGTTCGAGACCAGCCTGGGCTACCAAAGTGAGCTCAAGGCCAGCCTCAACTGCATAGCGAGACCCTGT
>PVJA010021960.1:0-10511 GCA_004027025.1 Myocastor coypus
CCTCAGGGTGGGCTGAGCCGGCCATGAAAATGAGTGAATAAACAAACAAAGGTTCTGAAACAAGAATAAAAATAATAAATAAAATAAATTCTTTTTTTTTTTTGTCTTTTTTTGAGACAAGGTCTCGCTATGCAGTTGAGGCTGGCCTTGAGCTCACTTTTGTAGCCCAGGCTGGTCTCGAACTCACACCAATCCTCCTGCCTCAGCCTCCCGAGTGCTGGGATTACAGGCGTGAGCCACCACGCCTGGCTCAATAAAATAAATTCTTTAAAAAATATTTTTTGAATTTTATTTTTCATTTTTTATTCGTTATAATGAGTAAAAAGATAAAATAGTAATGAAACGTTCAAGACAGGTTAGTATGACAGTTGCAATAATCAATACATTGAATATTGTTGTCTTCCTAAAAATATTAATTTTGAATGTAAACTGGGACAAGTCCTTTAACCTCTCTGTTTCAGTTGCCTCATGTGTGTACAATGAGAAAACTTATCAGTTACTGTGCAATTTTATTTTGAGTCTTCTTTACACAAGATGCTTGGAGCCATGCCATGCACATATAAAGAACCATGTTGGTATTTTCTAACATGCTTATTATTTTCAAGTTCAGAATCTTTAGAATGGCATGTGGTGACCTTCAGGATGGGGCTCTCTAGCCAACCAATCAGGACACTCCACCCACAATGCAGTATGTACTGTGATGTTTGCAGATCTCACAGTCGTCCTCACTATGGTATGCCATATGCCTTTACTCATGCTGCTGACTCTGGCTGGAAAGCTTGTTATGTGAATTTGTACTCAACTTCCCAAACTAATCTGAAGGGCTATATTTCCTCTGAAATGTGCTGTCTCCTTTGCATTATTGTTCCATGTACAGATAGTGGTCAATATGGAGAGGACATCCTTTTGCTTAGTTTTGTGTACATATCTGTCTGTTCACTAAAATATAAGCTGCTCAAGGACCAGGTCATAATTCATCTCTGCATCATAGCACCTAGTATGATAGTACTTGATACATATTAGGCAACTCAACACAAACTTACTATAGGAATAAGTGGAAGAACATGAAAAGCAAAGGGCAAATGAATACATGCCTCACATGGGGCTGAAGCTACTTCTGAGAAAGCTGAGTAAAAATTAGTGAGGACAGATATTAACTATAAAAATCTCAGTGCACTTGAATTTGGTGCTTCGCAAATATTTTTTCTGGTAACGAGGCTCATAGCAACAGACACCCTAAAACTAAGCTACACCTCCAATTTCCTCTTTTAACTTTCCAAAATCTTACATTCAGACAAGATCTTACTAAGTTGTTTAGAATGGCATTGAAAGTGTGATCTGTTTGCATGAGCCTCCCAAGTAGCTGGGATTATAGGTGTGTGCCACTGTGCCCCACTTCTATGGAAAGATTTTTTCCTCCACTGAAGAAAGGGTTGATTTCTAAAGGCAAGATAGAGAGAATCACAGCCTCCTTCTTGGTGCTGTCCAGAGTACCTTACACATGTGCTGGATTCTAGAATGAATTGTTCTCAGACAGGCCTTGAAGTATCTTCCTTTCCCAGCAGAGGGCTATATGTAGCAGCCAAAAGCTATTAAACTGCTATCAGTAGCCAACAGCTGCCACTGATACACCTAAACATAGTTATCTTGGTGCTTATTAAGTTAGGATCATGGGGCTCCAAGATCTGCAAACATGAAAGCATATAGTGAATTATTTGGGGAGTGTCCTGGCAAGGTAGGCAAGAGAGCCCCATCCTGAAGCTTATAGAGCTGTCTTTAGTATTAAGGATTGTGACTAGACTTGATTTCATTACTTTAAGAATCTCAGTATACATCTCACCAAGAGCAGAGTTATAGTCTTCAGTGTACTAAAGCAGATGACACCTGGCCTTTATTTGTATTGCTGTCTCCATCACCATCCTAAGGAATGCTCCCTGGATGTGTGAAAATGTATATCATAGGCCACTGGCATAAACCTGCTAGGTTTCCTTCTGTATGCGAGTTTCTACAAGCATGTAATTTCAGCCCAGTAGTGAATAGGTGGCAGTCTTGATCAATTTATCAAAGGAAGTAAAAAGTTTTCTTTGAAAATAAACCAGTGACAGTGAAGGAAAAGAGCATGTAGTTAGCTGAATAGTTTTAGGACTCAATATTGAGACATACAACAAAATTGAGACTCCCATTGTGTTTTAATGTATTGTTTCTGCTTTTGTTGAGCCATTCTTAGAATTAGAACTATATTCTGAAGCTTCCAAGTACTTGTGCTTAAAACTAAAGGGCAGTGGTGAAGCAGGGTTTAAGAAAAAAAAAATTATGTTCTTGGTCTAGAAGGGTTACTTCACCATGGCTTTACAAAAGGATAGAGTTACAGAAGAAGTGTAGCCTGGTTAACCATAAGTAGTTCACTCAATGTACATATATACCTGCCAGATCTTGACATTGAAATATATCCTTGGGTGCATGAGAAAGTCAGGCTCCTGTACTTTTCTCAAGAAGCTTATAATGTTATGTGGGAAAGCGATGCATTGTATAATCAGCCAGCTACTTAACATATGTTAATCATTTAATTTCCATAATACTTTGGATGTTGCCAAGGTTATCCCATTTTTTAGATTACACCATTGAGGCTGAGACATTAAGTGAGTTGCCTGAGCTTGCACAGCTAATTAGTGACAAGGCCAATGTCTGAACATGTACACAGATAATAATAAGATGTATTAGTAGGGGCTGGGGAGATAGTTCCATGGCACAAGTGCCTACCTAGCAAGTGCAAGGTTGTGAGCTCAAACCCTGGTCCTGCAAAAAAAAAAAAAAAAAAGATATATTAGCTCAAGTGCTCTCTTAGTAATACAGTATGCCTCAGAACAAATAGGAGAATGACTCCTCTCATTGGTGATGAGCAAGAGAAGGTTTTGTGGAAAGGAAGTATTCAGTTCAGTTCTCCTGGGTAAATATTAGATTTAGAACACCTGTGGGGGCAAGATGTCTAAGAATAGAAATTAGTAATTGGACTAGTTTCATTCTATCATGGCAGTGTTGCAAGTTAAGAAATGAGTGTGTGGGTCAACTTTCCTGTCATTAGTATGGAATTCTTGACACCTGCAATTTAAAGGAGAGTTTACTTTAGCTCATGTTTTCAGAGGTTTCAGGCCATAAGCTATTGGCTCCACGGCAGTCACATCGTAGTGGAAGGCACATTGGGGCAAAGATGCTTAGTTCATGGAAACTAGGCTACATCTCTACGGCCATGGATAAGACACAGAATCCAAGACCTTGTATCCATGCCCCACCTACATGCATCTAGAAGTATGCTGTACTAGTCTCCTGTGGGTCCCATGGCAATCAAGTTGACAACCCAGTTTAATTGTTACAAGAAAGTTGATGAGATAAGTTTTGTCCTCAGTTGGATGGGCCTTGAATTCCACAAAAATAACTTTTTCATAAGGTAGATTTTTTTAAAAAATGATTGTAACTCTGAGAAAGGTAACAGCAGGACAAAATAGTCACTTAGGAATCACATAAGACACATTGGAAAGAGAAAACAGCAAAGGCATGAGAACCTGTTTAGAGGACACTACAATATATCAGATAAGACACCTTGAAGTAGGGTTAAAGGTAAGCAGTGTGCTTGTGCATGGAAAAATCATGGATGAAGTTATATGAAGAACATCTACACTGAAAAGAGTGCAAAACAGAGTTATTCTGATTAACAGGCTTTATGAAGGAGACAGCAGCTGGGTGGGTAGAAATTGTTGCATATCAGAGTGCTGTCACCAGTTATCTGTAAGATCCCTGTCCAAAATGCTGTTTTGAATTTAATCCTGTTCTTTCAGGCAGAATTTTCTAATGTGGATTGACCACATATATTGATCCAAAGAGAAGAAATTCTTACTATATGATCCCCAAATTCCAATTCTGGGTATACATCCAAAGGAAATGAGAATGATGTCTTAGTTACTCTTCTCTCATTGCTGAGACAAAAGCCTGTCACTCAAAATGAGGGAAGGAATGGTTTATTTAGCTCACAGTTACTGGAAGTTTCAGTCCTTATTCAGCTGGCTTCAAAGCAGACTGGCACAATGCAGAGGGCAACTTTCCAAGGCGGCCAGCAGAGAGCAAGAGTTCCCTGGGAGAGCTAGCTGCTGCTCAAGCAGCTAACTTCTCTTCCTTCCTTACATTGAAATGTAAATCACCTGCCCCAGGGGAGAGTCAGCATCCATTTCCACAATAATCATTTACTACTTCCAAAAGCCCCATGACTGTATGAGGCTTTGGGGGACACCTATACAGAAACCATAACAAACAGTATGTGTAAAATATATCTACACTCCATGTTTATCACAGCACTATTCAGAATAACTAAGAGGCAGAATCTACTTTTGTATTGGTCAGTGGAAAAGCAGGTAAAGAAATATATATATGGGGACGCCCACTCGGGACCCCCCTCCTGTCCCTCTCTTGCACAGGAGCTTTTTTTCTTTCAATAAATATGTTCTGCTTGAGCCAGGCATGGTGGCACATGCCTATAAACCCAGCACTTGTGAGGCAGAGGCAGGAGGATCAGTGTGAGTTGGAGACCAGCCTGGGCACAAAAGTGAGTTTAAGGCCAGTCTGAACTACATAGCAAGACCCTGTCTCAAAAAGACACACAAGAAAAGAAATATATATATATATATATATATATATATATATATATATATATATATGTATGTCTAAACAGTCTTAAAAGTAACATTCTCTGATTTACAACAACATGAATTATGGTAGGCAGTATAGTAAGTGGAATTAGCCAGGCAAAGAAAGCAAAATATTTTATGGTCTCATTCATTGAAGGAGAGAATGGAACCCTTCAGATTCTGGGAGCTGGGGTTTGGGGGAATAGGAAAATGCTAATCAAAGTTGTAGTGCAGGGGCCAGAGAGATGGCTCATCAGTCTAAAGCACCTGCTTACGCAAGTTTAGCCAACCACAGGGACCATGGTTCAATCCCCGGCACCATATGCTGTGCCAGCCTGACTCCCAGGGCAGGCTAAGCCAGCCATAATATATATATAACAAAAGAAAAAAAAAAACAAAACAAAGTTGTACTGCAATAAGAACAATAAACACTGGAGACTTATTGTCTAAAATAGTGTCCATGGATAATAACAATCAAGTATGGTATGTTTGGAAATTTTTAAGGGAGTAAATATTAAATAATCACCACAAAATGTTCAATGTTGTAAAATGCATGATTAATATATAGATTTGATTTAATTATTTCATAAGCAATAAACGTATCAAAGCATCACATTGTACTCTATAAATATATACATTTTTTCTTGTCAATTCGCAGACTAATTGATGAATTCCAAGTTCAAAAAGTGTATAAAACACTGAGAATTCAGTCTTCTTTTATTGGAGGGTCACAATATCCATTAGCCCAGAGAGCAAGCCTCTGAGTATTCCTACAGTAATGCTAGTTTAACTTTGGTTGGCTTATCACTCCTCAAACTTATTTAAGTCTAGAACTATTTTCTAAATGTTAAAACCTTAACACTTGGCAGAAACTGAGTATTATGAAGTGCAGTTCATATCACTGTTATTTTTCCTCATTAGCTATGCATTCCCCCTAGTGAACTCTAGCTCAAAGAAGCTAGAAACACTGTTTAGTGGAAGCCTGTCGGCAGTGGCTTCTGCTCCAAGTGCTGATCCTGATTGTGACAGCTAGTGACAAATAAAATGAAATAAAAATGAACAAGGATGATGGTGATGTCACAAATCTAGCTGTCAGTCATAGGCTGGGTGCACAATTCCTAGTACTTATTAATGATTTTCTCCTCTTAGTGTTTTTGTCAGTTGTTTCTTTATCTGAATGAAGTCTCATGGCACTCTTTTTCTTACTGCTGATCTTAACAACCTTAGTTGTGGAACACCTGTGTCTTCATAATTTCGGAGTGTCTTGCATAATCACACCTGAAACATGTAGCTAATTGTATCGTCTCTCTCCTTAACATATTCCCCAAATTCCCATAACTAAACATTTCAATTATTTGCATGATCATCATGGTTTTTCATGTTCTCTTCTTGGCAAAGACATATATGTGTATAAAAGAATACATATACACATACACACACACACAGAGCACATATATCATGGACAAATAACAAAGCCTGGTCTTTATTGCTTCCTGGTGGTGTTTCTGCTGTCTGTAACTTAAATTTTTCTTTCGTTTACTATGAAAATGTCAAGTAGCCCCAAAGATACATTTCTCCAGTGTTTTTTCTCCCAATAGCTTTTCTGGATGTGTTCCATTGGAAGTATTTCCAATCGTGCCCCATAGTTTATTAAAATTTTGAAAATGATGCATTGAACTGGTACACATTTATGGTCTATCATGTGATGTGTCAGTACATTATATATTGTGTGGCACTCAAATCAGGAGAAGCACATCTAGTTCCTCAAATATGTATCATTTTTTGGATTTTTTTTTTGTTGTTGTTTTTACTTTTTTGTTTTGCAGAACCAGGGATTGAATTCAGGCCCTTGTGCTTGCCAGGCAAGTGCTTATTCTACTGAGCTATCTCCCTAGCTATCTCATTTTTCGATGGTGAAAATATTCAGAATCTTTTAATCTAGGTATTTGAAATATACAGTAATTATTGCTAACTCTATTTACACAACTGTTCAATAACACACCAGAATCTCCTGTTCCCATCCAACTGCAACTTGATATCAACCTGTCCTCAACCCCACCTTCTCACTGTGACCTCCAGGGTCTAGTAACTATTTTATATTCATACTTTTATGAGTTTTTTTTTAAATTCCATGTATGTCACACTTCACTTTTTACATAACCTCTATTCCCTTTACTCTGGGTGCAAACTAACTTAGATGAGTCAGTCGTTTCAACTGGATGCCAGACTTCTAAGGTAGAGAAAGTTTTGCTAACCTTGATAACTGCTCTACTCAGTCAATCCATCAACAATTATTTGAGTGCCTACTCTTAGCCAGGCTCCAGAGTTTACACGCAGTAGGGGTGCTATTGATGTTTATAGCCTCCAAACACTGCCACTAGGAGTGGAAGTTGGTTTTCCAATGCAAATGAAGAGCTGGTTGTTGTCATCGTCATTAACATGATTGATGAGACAATAGGTTTAGTATTGCTGTGGCCAACATAGTTGGGACTTTCTGTTGGAAGCCCTGCATTGCCATGCAGACACTCAAGGCAACCACAATTCTGAGAATGCTGTTCAACTCTGAGCAAATTGAAGAGGCAGAGAGACATGAGTAATTATTTTTTAAATGATTTTTTTCCAGGTTGGCTTAACTCAACCTGGAAAAGCCCCCAAAGGGAAAGCTCCTGTCTTGTCTCTGTAGTTATACTGGTAATTTTACACTGCCCCCCATAGAGGAAAGGTGAAGGAGATCAATCTTTCAAGATCTGGTTCTTATTTTTTTTTCCTATTCATCTGTGGAATCTGTAAGCCCAGTTCAAATATATTAACTATGCTAGTGGATCAGATCCTGTATACCCTATAACACTGTATAATTCTATACCTCTATGTGCCACTCCACAAAATACAATTTTTTTTGCAGTACCAGGGATTGAACTCAGGACCCTGCACTTGCCAGGCAAACATTTATTCTACTGAGCCATCTTTCTGACCCAAAGTAAGATATTGCTATTATTACCATTATCATTATTTTACAGATTAGGAGATCATAGCCCAGAAAATGAAAGATTTCTTATATTTGCATCGAGGAAAAGAGGACATATTAGTAAGCTAGTCACTGTGTCTCAGTGCTGTGAGCTTTTTCACTCTTATCTAGCCATTATTAAAATCAGTTGTCATGAGTGAGTCCACATTATTTTCCAGGCATTCTCGTGAGTATACTTGGATTGCACCTTGCTACTAATTCTTTGAAGTTCCCTACATTTCAAAGATGAGGAAAATTAGGTGAAGAGAAGGTCAGTAACTTATCCCAAGTCATACAAGAGGCAAAGGACAGCCAATTTACAAATTACAAGGTTGGCTCTGGACTTGCCACTCTCTGCTACACTGCATGCCCTCTTCTTGTAACAGAGTAAGTAGCCCAAGAGTGGTTGTCTATAGGGCTCAATATAAGGATAAAGTGGGAAGATCTCTTGAAATTAGGATTAACCTTGACCTGGAATGTGTGCTCTCCCTTGTCTATATGATGGAATTTCAAAATTCAAATGTTAGGATACAAACTATAACCCGGACCAAGATCAGATAACAGCTTCTTTCCCTAAGTGCTGCTGTAGCTGCTCTTTCTTACCTCTGTCACTCTGACAGAAGCTGTTTTTTTTTATCCCCTTTCCCTTCTATCCATACCTACCCAGAAAAATGGATTCACCTTGAAGCCATAAGTTTAAGCAAACTAAATAAGACAAACATGCTTAAATATCACATTTGTTTGGGTTGACCCAGAGGAAGAATTCAGCACGAATAATATTTTTTCTCAGTATATCTCCATGTAGCAGGCTCACTAATGGACTAGTTAGCAATTTGAAACATTGTGGCACTGGCACACAGTGTGGTTAGTGCAAGCTCTGCAAACTCTAGAACATACCTGCCTAAAGGAAAGTTCTGGCTCAGAAAGGGTCTTCCAAGCCAAATGAATGAACAGTTCCCAGGCACGGAGCAAGACCTGCAAATAGAAAGGGAGTTGAAGGCTGGGGGATGTGAATGCTTACTTGGAATTCATTTGTTCACACTAAGCTCACCAACCCCTCTGATCTTGAGTAAGTTTGAAAACACAACTCCACCTAAGAAATAAGGATTCCATGGGGACTTTCACACTGGAACGTTTGCCTAGCTCTTTAGAGATGCACTGAAGTCTGTAGGAGGGTCTGCAACACCTGTGTAATACCATCACAGCCAAGCCCTGGTGCTGTGGCTGTGCAGTTCGACCATACACAAACCAAATCTTGCAAAACAAGAGGCAGTTGAAATGTTTCCCTTTACCCATGGATAAGTCTTTCTAATACATTTCCAAACCCAAGTACTTAAACTTGATTTTGGTAGATATACAGAAATCACAGCTATATAGTTTTAAGATAATGTACCAATGTGATAATTTATACAGAAGTCAAAGTGCAGTAGGAAGTATTTGCATTTTGTTGTTTATTGAATTCTGCATAAGCAGTGCTCACACAAGGTTCTTATATAGTAAGAAACTGACCTTTACTTTGAGAGGAGGATATGGAAATGAGTAACTTTTCAAAAATTTTGTTCCTTATATTTGGTTTTCTCACATAAGAGAAACCATGTGATATTTAAGCATGTTTGTCTTATTTAGTTCACTTAACCTTATGGCTTCAAGGCAAATCCATTTTCTGATGTGGGAATGAAAAACAAGTAAAGGGGATGAAAAAAGAATGAAAATATGGTATGTATGTGCACCCACTACCCACAAAGAGTGAAATCATTATGTAATGCAAACATGCACTAATAAAAAATGAAAATAATACTAACAAAAAGCCTACTTTTCAACTCTGCATCTTTATTTTCTGAAAACATAAAACCATAGAATGCGAACAAGTTGAGGCCCCCCTAAAAACTATGTAATACGAACATATTATTTTGCAGGTACAGAAACACAGGCCAGAGTGTACATATAACTAATTTCTGTCCCACAGCTGCTGAGTGGCAGAACAGACAGCAGATCTCAGACCTATTGACTTCTGGATTTTCTTTGATCCATTTGTGTATAAGAACATTTGAAGAAGGCCATGGCTAGCTAGCATCTATTATTCTTTCTAGAATTCTCAGTGTTATAAGTAGAAGTGGTGCAGGTTATACTTGCAGTAGCATCTAGGAACTGCTTGCAGCTCCTACTGAAGGATATCTCACACTCTTTGTCCACGTTGAATTTCTCCACTTTGGCTGCCAGCAGAAATTCACTTTTTCTCTTCCACCACCATATATTGTAAATACCACAGAGCTCATCATCCTTGTCCTGATTCCCAACTCCTTCATGTAAAGGGATTAGACATTAGATGCATATCCATACAATCTGTCCTATCATATTGAGGTCAGCAAGTTTTCTTGCTCATAACATCAAAACAACTTACTCAGTGGAATAAAGAGACTGCTTAGTTAAACTTAATCCCAGGCTCCACATGCTGTACCAGGCACAGCTGCACCATGCTGAACCCAGAGAGTTCAGGTGTAGTGGTTCAGGCCTATAATCCCAGTGCTTGGGAGGCTGAAAATCAGAGAATCACTGAGTCCAAGCTGGGTAGTGAGACCTTACAATAACCAAATACATAAAAAAATAAATTAAATTAAAAAATAAAATACTCTGAACATTTCATTACATGATTTTAATAAGAAGGTTGAAATTTAAACAAACAAATAAACAAATGGCTTTCAGCAATATGGCCTTCTCAGTAATAAGTACAAACTCAAAGATGTAGACAAAAAGATTTATCCTAAAAGCTAAAACAAAATAGAATGGTGTATTACAATATTTAAGTGTAAGTTCAGAAATAGATTGGTGAC
>PVJA010021960.1:10611-34988 GCA_004027025.1 Myocastor coypus
CAATTGCAAAACCTTTGATTGTATATGTATCTGCTTCCTCTTAGTCCAAAGAGAAGTATATTCTTTCCTGTTTTTCTTTCTTTCTTTCTTTCTTTTTTCTATGCAACATTAATAGGGAGGTGGGTCATGCCCACACACTGCACTCTATAGAATGATTGTGAGGACAATATGCAATATGTCAACTTTCAAAGAAAAAAAGAGGGAAAAGAAAAAAAAAAGCACTGTGGATTTAGAAAGGTTAATATTTAGTTGTTTGATCAATCTTATATACCTATATGTATTAATCTAAACTGATCCGATGATGAAAATATGTAATATAACCATTGTTAAATTTAAACAATAAAAGAGTTGAAAAAAAAAGAAATAAATGGCATCAAATATAGATTAGTACAAAACAAATAATCTTTTTTTTTGTCTTTTTGAGACAGGGTCTCGCTATGCAGTTGAGGCTGGTCCTGAGCTCACGTTTGTAGCCCAGGCTGGTCTCGAACTCGCACCAATCCTCCTGCCTCAGCCTCCCAAGTGCTGGGATTACAGGCGTGAGCCACCATGCCCGGCTGAAAACAAATAATCTTTAATCAAAGGAATTTGTGGATTGCTGTGGGTATTATTTAGCTAAAAATAGATCTCTTAGAAAAAGAAAAGAAAGCATATGGAAACCACAATGAGCTGTTTCAGGTTCCATCACTGCCTGAAGGTAGTAGTCATATTGTATAGCGATCTCGCTTATTTAATAAAACACATATGCGTGAACTGAACAGAAGTGAACTAAGTAGTATTTTGGGGCACTCACTGTGTTCCATTTGCTAGGAGGGAAGTGTTTTGCATATTATATCTCATTTGCACTTTTGAATAATTTTATACCTGATGTTCTTCCTATTTCTTATAAAAGAAAGGAGAGGTTCTCACTATAAGGCAGAATGATTTCCTGAACATTACACAGCTGTTCGAACAGATTTAAGATATAACTATGTATTCTTGGGAAATGAGGTCTTTCAAAAAAAAGTGTCTTGTCATAGAGGGAATATTTAAATGATCCACAGAGTTAACAATTTCTACCATAAAAATAACCTTAAAAGAAGAAAAATGATTTATTTTAAAGGGACAAATCAGTGTTCTATTTTATCAACATGCATAAAGTCTGATCCTATAAGTTTAGTATTGGTGATAAAGATGTAGAATTGGAAATGAAGTTCTGTTGTAGTTCGTGTAAGATCTAAACAATGCTCACAGCAAATTGATCTTGCCTTTAAGGAGACCATATCCACTTTAGTGAAGAGGTTGAGTGTTCACCATATACAAGTACACAAAACACAGCTTCATTGTAGTTCTGTGTTTGAATTCGTACAATCCAGTGTTAGTTACTACCTTGATTTTAAGCAACTATACATAATACACTGTCTTTTCACAAGCTCAGTTACATGCAGAGTAGCAGAAAGAATTTGCCATCAATATTTAATGTACCTGTATTGATTTTTTAAACTGGAGAATGCTATCATAAGCACTTTCAAACCACATGTGGTTCATATACAGTGTTTATGCTCACAGTGTTTCCAGAGAAAAATTTAGGCTTCTCCAACAAACACCTCTTTAAGGATAGTTTTGATATAACAAAAGTGTGTGTACAAAACCATATTTCAATTCTTAGTATAGCTGACACCATGAAAACTGGATTCAGTTTTCTCTGGGGTAGTGACGGTTATGGTGTGCATGGCTCTAAACACAAGAGAGAGATTTAGTTTCAGGATCACTGAGTTTGATAGTCCCTGTCCTCAGGCTCATCATTCTGGGACATTTCCTTTTCAGATAAAATGAAGGCATTACAAACCTAAATGAAGCCTCAGGTCAAGTCTTATTGAGATATAGTTTTTAACTATTCTCTGAGCATTTAGTTGACTGTGCACTCTTTTTCAGCACAAATCATCTTTGCGAATTTCAAGTGCTATGTCATGCTGCAGCAGTAGTGCAGAGTCAAATGGACCTTATGGTCAGAAGGCAAAGTACTTGGACATGTACAGTACTGGTAAGCTACTAAATCTGGCAGAGCTACTATAGGATCTGAAGGGACAGCCCACTCAAAAACCTGCATAGACAACATCTGCTGCCTTTTCTTTAACTCTGCTTTTAGATAATTATTTGCACATCTGTGTACACACTTGTCTTCCATTCCCATTCTTTTACAACTGAGGCCACCAGCGCCCCAGGAGGTTGGCTTTAGTTCTTTTCTTTTTTGTGTGCTCTGAGGTTGTCTTTTATTTCTTGAGTCCCTTTGGCATGAAATATTCCTATTTTTAACCAGATTTTCTGGATATTTTCCCATTTGTGCCAATTTCGTCTACTGTTAGTCCACATGAACAATCAGAAAAGATCAGTCAGAAAAATTTGTCAACAGGCAGGTCACATCTGCTAATATTTAGACTCTTTGCCTAAAAATGCTACACAATAAATAATGCTATTTCATGAATTAAAATGTCTGCTTCAGTGAGCTATCCATCTCCAGAGGCATTCAAGCAAAGGTAATAAAGTAATTTCTGTTTGATGTCAACCTGAACTTAAAGAGCTTTCAAGTCCCTTTTAATGATTTTTCTCTCAGGATTATTTTTTCTGTTAGGGTCTTAATAAAGGAGAAATTATGCTGTGCAATCCAGGTTAGACTTGAACTCACTATATAGCCTAGGCTTGCCTCCAACTCATGGCACTCCTCCTACTCAGCCTCTTGGTGCCAGGATTAGGACCATGAACCAAGCAAGAAATTAACATACTAACAACTTGAAATTAACTTGCTGAGGCTGTAATGGGTTGTTATGGTTTGAGTCTAGTTGTCCCCTCAAAACCTAATGTAGTCATGGGGCAGACTAAAAAAAATAAAAAAGGAGAAATTATTTCATACAACATTGGAAATGCATGAATTCGCCAGACGGTAAAGAAGGTGATGAAGATTGTGTAAAATGAACTCGATACAGCATGTCTGTTTCAGCAACTGCCTTTCAGGGAAGGAGTCTTGTGCTGTGTTCATCCTTGCTAAAGATTTTACTTTCCTAAAAATCTGAACATGGGGCGGGGCTACTAGAAACTACCATGGTTGATTACGTTGTATATCCAAGGCACTATGTCAGGCACTTCACATTATTTTATTTATGATTTACAAAACTTGTAGGAAATGGAGTCACATGCATGTTTTAAATGTGAAAGTTACATTTTCCAAAAAATACAGGTTGAAAGGGCAGTTAAACAGGGAGTGAATATGGTCAAAATACGTCGTTTGCATTGAAACCCCATCCCTAATATGAAACTGTTGTGTATAATGGGGTAAAGAGGGTGATGGGGTGTCAGTTACTTTTCCCATCTGTTATGGTTTGTGTATAGGTGTCTCCACAAAGCCTCATGCAGTCATGGGGAAGCTCCTGGAATTTGTAATTGATTATTATAGAAATGGGTGCTGCCCCTCCCTGGGGGCAGGTGATTTACATTTTGGTGTAAAGAAGGAAGAGAAGTTAGCTGCTTCAGCTGCTGCTACTCTCCCACTTTGCTCTTGCTCTGAGCTGGCACCATGAAAGGCTGCTCTCTGCCCTGTGTCTCTCTGCCTTGGAGCCAGCTGAATATGGAGTGAACCGTCCAGTAACTGTGAGATAATTAAGCCTTTCCTTCCCTAATTTGAGGTGTTGGGTATTTGTCCCAGCAATGAAAGAAGAGTAACTAAGACACCACTGATGAGGCAAAATACCCAGTATCAACAAGTTAAAGGGCCGCAAGTCTATTTTGGCTCAGGTTGTTGAGGTTTCAGTCCATAGACAGTTGGCTCCAAGGCAGAGTGGCACATGGCAAAACGACTTCACGGAAGAGAAACAGACCATACCTAACCTTATAGGAGGTGGCAAATAACATCACTGAACCTTCCTTTCTATTTTATTCCATCTGGGCTACAAAACCATTGAATGGTATCACTGGCATGCTGGGTGTGAAGCTTTCCATTAGTCACACTTGGAACTATGCTAAATTAGTTTATCATACATCCTTAATCCATATTCATGAGCCCTATGCTCTGTACCCTTCTAAAAGCCACACCTACGAGCACATGAGGCTTTGGGAGTACATCTAAATTGAAACCAGAACAAGAGTCACGATTCAAATGTATTATGCCCATTCATAAATCTACCAAGCTGAAACTCTTTCAATCTGCATTAAAAGAGTTTTGATACAGAACAAGACACTTTTAACTTAATATATATTGATAAAAATGTGAAAATAATAGTCAATCTGCTCAAAAGTTTTCCTACCACAGAATTGGAAAGGCAATCCAAGGGAGTCTGACTCGTCAGCTGTGCTGTCTTCAGCACTGTACTTCCTCATCATCCCTGCCTGCCAGCTCCTCTTGGAAGTTTCCTCATGAGCAAAGTCAGGAAAGCAAGAACAATATGAGAATCTCTTTGTCATTTTCTTGGCAAGCCCTCTGATTACTCAAAATTCTGCACTAAGCTTGGACCAAGTGGTAGCATTTGCATAGTGTTTTCATTGCCTACTTAAGTCATAGATGACATGAAAAGGGTAGAGCAAAGTTTTCCTAAAGATCCTTGTAATGACCACTCAGGAGAACGAACATTCTTCAACACGGAAACTGTTGTCAAGTTTCTACTATTTTGTTTGGTGAAGTACTATATCATTTCTACTTTTTATGGTTTTGTAGATAATAAAAAGAGATGAAAACAAGGAACATTCTTTTCTTTCTCTTTTGAGACACGGTGTTAGTATGTAGTTCAGGCTGGCCTTGGAGTCAGTGTAAAATCCTGGCTATCCTCGAGGTCACAATGATCCTCCTGCCTCAGCCTCCAAATAGTTGTCACCATGCCAGGGCACATTCTTCTCCTTCTCACTTTTGCTACTGACAGCTGCTGAGTGAAAGCATTATGTCTTGGATCCACAGGTGGTTGCATCTGGTGCGTGGTTTTAATGTTGCTAGACTCTAAGCAACATGATGCCCAGGCTTGTGCTATATGCTACAATCAGTTCAGTGAGATAAAAAGGCATCACTGGTGCTCTTTAGGTACTGGCAATCTGCTTCAAAAGGTAGATATTAGGTAAATAATTATAAAAGATAATTAAGCATTATCCAAGAGGTGAAGAATGGCAAATTAGATAAACATATGTAGAAGAATCAGACCAAGCCAAGTATCTGTTAAGGAAGTTATGATTCAGTGGAAACCCTGAAAATATGTTAGTTAAACAAAGGAATAGAGGGAAGAGAACTGTAGATTACAAAGAGCACCATGGATAATACCACACGTATAGGGCCTCAAGTATTGTTCAGTGATAAAACACTTCAATAGCATGTGAAAGATCATCCACTCAATTCCCAGAACTAAGAAATAATTTTTAAAAGGCCAGCTAAGCAGCTGTGTGGATTAAAGTGCCTACAAGCAGGCACAGGGGCCGGGGTTTTGATCCCTGAGCCTGCAGTGCTAGGCGTGAGCACCCCTGGGGTGCACTGAGATGGCAATTGAGACTGGGTGTTATGGTTTATGTCTAGTTGTCCCCCCAAAGCCTCATGGAGTCACTGGGTGGGGACTTCTAGAGTTTGAGACTTGATCCATGATCCCTGGGATTATAGGTTTTAGTACTGATGGGATTATGGGTGGAAGTACTTCTGGGATTATGGGTGTAGCCTAGGGCGGGAGCTAAGGCGGAGAGTCTGAGTGTGATGTAGGGAGAGACAGAGAGACAGACTGGAGCTCTAGCTGTTGCTGCTGCTCTGTTGCCCTGTTTGGTTGGCTGCCTCTGCCACCATTTTGCTGCTTTTCCGCCGCCATGAACTGGATGCTCTCCGCCCTGCTCCATTCAGCCTTGGGCCAGCCGAATATGGACTGAAACCTCTACGAACTGTGAGCTAAATAAACCTTTCCTTCCTTCATTTTGAGTGTTGGGTATTTGTCCCAGCAACGAGCAAAAAGTAATTAAAACACTGGGTATGGTGGCAAGCACCTGTAATCTCAGCTCTTGGGAGGCTGTAAACAGGCATACTGTTACAAGTCCGATTTAGTAGTGAGACCCACAACATTCTGTAGACTCTTGACTCCTCCCTAAGAAAATACAAAAAAAGAGAAATAATTAAAAAAATAAAAAATATATGTATTTTTCTAAAAATAGAAACCCTAATTTAAATGCATTATAATAATCTTTCTATATCTTGAAAAGATCTCTCAAATCCCTCAGTGGATGTCTGAAAGAGCAAATAACACAAGCCATTCTATATACTATGTTTTTTCTTATTTATGTAGGAACACGATAACATATATTAAGTTGATTAGAAATTAAAAACAGCAATAATATAATAGAAAAAATATTGTGGTATACTCTACTAATATAGCTATCATTGGTACTTCTGTAATATGGAAACACTATTACACAAAAGTCAGGGTTACTTGAATATAAGCTATGTAATTTCATAATAATTGATCAGGTAACTTAGGTTCTTGTGACTAGTAGGCAAGTAGCTCATGTAGCATGAGTATGCAGGACAAAAGGATAATTTACTTCCTGAGCAGAACAGTGTGATATTCTATCAGAATAGTATGCAATTTAAAAGTTACAAGTAGTTTATTTCTGAAATTTTCCAGTAAATGTTTTTGGACCAAATTGACCACAGATAGCAGGAATTAGAAAATAAAACCACAAGATAAGCAGACAAGGGACTATCACATGTAACATAAACAAATCAGAGCTGCTCCTGCAGAAGCTTAAGTTAGGCCTGGTGGGTCCATTCTTGATTCCTCCTGCCTACCAACTACCCAAGACACAAAGATAGCCTCATAAAATGCATGATAGTGTGAGTTTTGCAGTTCAGACACAGTGGGTTCAAATTCTGACCTGTAAATATAGGATTTTGATTTAGAGCTGTTTACCTAATCTCTCTGAGTCTCAGTACCCTCATGTTCAAAGATCAATACCTATTGCATAGTGTAGGTTTGGAGATTAAATAAAATCAGAGATTTTTCATGGGTTACTTCAGTTGCTGGCAAAGGGGAAAGCCCCGGATAAAAGTTTATTCTCTGTCCTTCTTTTCCCCTTGCAAGTTTGTCTTCCATTCTCTTCCTTCCATGATGTCATCCCTTATGATGTAATTCAGTGCCCTTAGTCACAAGCAAAAGAAATGAACCATTTGACTATGTTATTCAGAAAAAGAATTGGAACTCTGCCTCAGCAAGCTTACTCAGAAGAAGGCACAGGGCTGGCAATCTGCAGGACACAACAGACCTTTTCCACCTTTTCAGGCCTGCTGGGAAGGAATCTTGAGACAGGTGGCCAGTGGAGCCCAGTGGTCCACTTGGATGGAGTTCAGCTGGAAGGAGCTGAGAATAGCAACCAGACTCAAGCCAGGTCCTGCCAGTCGAGTTTCAGTTTAGTAGATTTAGATTCAGTGAACTGAGGCATACAGCAGGACCCAGCCAAGCCCCAACCAAAGCCCAGACCTACAGGAACATCCTCCTCACACAGACATGGCAGTATGTAACTGGGGTGAACTAGTCTATTTGGGGGAATCCAGGTGCATGAAGTGGAGGTGTCCAGACAGAACTGAGGGGAACTAATTTAACACAAAACCCCAATTTAAGATCTACTTTTTTTATAAAGCTATAATGTTTGCCCCTATTTTTTTTTAATTTTTTTATTTTATTTATTTATTTTTTTCTTGTTTCAGAACCTTTGTTTGTTTATTCACTCATTTTTATGGCCGGCTCAGCCTGCCCCAAGGGCAGGGCTGGCACAGCATGTGGTGCCGGGGATCGAACCTAGGTCCCTGCAGCCTCCTGCAGGCACTTTAGACCACTGGGCCACCCCGCCGGGCCCTGTTTGCCCCTATTAATTACAAAGGTTAGACAATTTCTAAATTTCACTAGCTGATTTAGTGTTACTAAGTGGACTACTGTGAATAGGAAAATATACCTACCTTAAACACACGTTTTCCCTTGAGTATTACTGTTGGGAGGTGTTTGAGTAATAACCTCATCAAAGCCCTACACTGAAGGAGAGTGGATAGTGCCAAATGGAAACCATTATCTCTCAGTCAATAGAGAAGGCAAATTTTGAGGACACACAAAGTAAGAATCTCGGACACAGGAGAGATACGTAAAGAACTGAATCTTTACAGGGAGGGTCTGACTATGATACAGCTACCTAGTATCAAACATTCACAAATAGGTATCACACAAATAAAAAAAGAGTTTTTCTGAAGTAAAAAAATGAGAAAAAGAAAGAGCAAAATACATTCTCAGGCTCCAAGCACATCCAGAACAAACCCAAAAACATCAGCATAGAAGAAATTGGAATTTACTATCTGAAATCTCTGAAATAATAGCAACTGAAGTAAAGAAACAACTATAGAAGGATATAGAGGAAATTAGATGAGAAATAATCCCATCGGTTAAAAAAAGATAGTGATAATGAAAGAATTACTAAGCATTTCTGAAGAAGATACTGATAAAAGAAATAGAGGAGAATAGAGAAATGACGGAAACCTTGAATGAGCAACATAGAAGGAAACAGAATGCATTAGATTCCTAATGATTAGAATTAAGTAGATTCAAAGAGTTATACAAGAAATTAAAAGCTCCATTAAAAGTGGCAAAACTACTTGAATGAAGGGGAAGATAGACTTCCAAACTTTGAAGACACCATTGCAGCCAGTGAAAAGGTAAAGAAAGTTCTGTTAAAAACAACTAGTATCCAGGAAATAATAATTCAACAGCTGCAAGACAATGCAGAGGTGAAAAACCTAAAAGTAACAGGCATCAAAGAGAAAGAAGGATAGAAACGAGGTGGCTATGCAAGAAAGCTAAAAGTCATATAGACAAAAATCTATGGTCTTACTGTATTTAGGATCTAAACAGATCAGAAAATGCTGGCAGTGGATCAAACGAGTTTTAAGTTTTTAGGTCACATACTGTGTATTGAATAGTTTTCTTCGTTACTTTGTGTGTGTGTGTGTGTGTGTGTGTGTGTGTGTGTGTGTTACAAATTTTTAAAGTAGGCCTGAGAAGGTAGCTCAGTGGCATAAGTGCTTGCCTTGCAAGTGCAAGGCCCCCAGAGTTCAATCCGTGGTATTCCCTCCCCCCAAAAATGATAGTATAATAATTCTTAGCTCACAGGCTTTAAAAATCAGGCCATGAGTTGTTTTGTTTGTTTGCTTTTGCATTTCAGGGGAGGGTCTATACAGTGTTCAGGGGCTCACTAATAGATTGGACTTATAATGATCCACTTGCTTACAGCCTCCCAAGAGCTGGAATTGTAGGCATGTGCCACCAAGCCCAGTTTCAGACCATGAGTTGTATTTGGTCAAGGAGTCTTAGTATGACAATACCTTGACTAGAAAATAGAACTTGGGCTGTCTAGAACAGAAAAGTGAAAGAGTAATCCTAGAACATCAACCAAAGAAGAACTAAAAATTCTACATATTAGTGTCAGGATGGCTCTCTGAGCTACACTCGTACAAGACACGCTTGCTCCTAATATTGCAAATAAATCTGAGGTAACCAACCATATTTTAGCTCTATTTCATTGTAAAAAACTAAGTCTTAAATTTGAGTCCAGGAAACTAATTCTTGTTCAAAACTGAAGAGAGTTTTCTTTAAGGTGAAGTATAATATATGACAGGGTATCTGTCATATATTATTAGTAATTTTTAGGAATAAGAAAATATGAATACATGAATGAATAAGCAAAAATTATCAGCACTCATGAAAAAATCCAAGCAATGGAGGCCAAGGTTAAATGTGCCTATATCATGACATAGGAGACAAACATTTTAAAGCAGTTGTTTAATCTGTACTCAACAATCTAAACAAGATTACGGATGGTTCAGTGTCTTAAGTGCCTGCTTAGGTAAGCAAAAGGGCCAGATTTCGATCCCTGGTACCACTTGGCAAGCCAGCCCCACCTCTAGGCATTCTGAGCCAGCAACCAAGTCTGGGCATGATAGTGCATGCCTGTAATGCAGTGCTGGAAAGGCTGAAAACAGGAGCATCACAACCAGTTGGAGCTGTGTAGGGAGACCCTGTACACACACACACACACACATGCACACACACACACACACTCACACACACACAAAAGATTATCTTCATAATGAAGGAATAAATAGAAAACCTAGGCAGGCAAATTGAAACTGTATTAATCACAAGGAAATTCTACAGCTGGAAAACACAATTTCTAAAACAAAACCTTTACTAGTTGATATGAAGAACAGTCTGAAAGTGACATAATTAATCTGTGACTATGAATCACTTAATAATCATGTAAATTATCCAAATTGAGGAAAAAGGCAACTGGAAGAAGCTATTAGCATAGACCTTGCTATCACTTAAGTAGTGAAGCATATATATATATATGAATCAGTCAACCTCAAACATTCTGACAGACAAAATTCTTGGATATGACAGCTCCGTTGGTTAACTCTGTCTCATTTAAAGAATTAGGCTCAATCCTGCCAAATTATTCCACAATTCAGAAGATGAAGAAACATTTTTAACTCATTATATCAATACAATATTACCACAATAGTAAGGTCAAAGGTATCACAAGAATTACAGACTAATAGTTCATATGAATATATATTCAAAAATTATCAAGGATATGGAGAAGTGTGACTTACACCACATATTAGAAAAATAATATTATGCCTTAATCTTGTACTCTGAACAACTACTTTAAAGACAACATTATGCATTATATTAATTATTGTGGCTGTTCTACTAAACTGTTTTGAAACTGTGGCATTTTTAGTTCCCATTAAAAGTAATAAAATGGAAAAAATAGAATAAAAAAGACCTGTACGCCTGCTGTTGCTACATGGCATGGATTCTTGTGTGGTTTCAGGGAAATTGCAGCACAGCACACTAGTAATTAAAGAAATAGATTATGTAAACTGTTCAGCTATAATTTTGAATCTAATAGTGATTGGCTTTTTCTATTTTTCTGACCCAAAGAACTCAACATGATGAAAACAAGTGATAAAAACATGGATTAAAAACAAATGAGTTGCCTAAGTTGATTTTTATGTGTGTAGCATGTCCTCTGTATTGGCGGTGCAGCCTGAGGTTGTTAGTGTCTGCACAAACACAGAAGCTGCCAAGGTGAACAGGGCAAAAGATGATATTTAACAACATATATTTTTGCAAATTTTTAAGTGACATTAACCCTTTAGCTTTGAAAATTATTTTATAAAATGAATCATACTACAGGACGGGTATTTACCTACTTCTTGAGACATATGGAAGAATAATAAAATTGAAAAATGTACTAAGAAAAGTTTTAAAGAAAGATTTTGTGCAATAAGTTGCCATAAAATAATATATTCAAACTTTTAAATAAACATCCATACTGTAGCACTGCATGGCTGGGTTTTAAATAGCTTGGGGTTTTTCATTGTTGTTATTTACCTCTGACTACCAAGGGTCTAAAAATTTATTTTTCAATTTTTGAACCCTTTGGGTACTTAGCAACTTTCAACTTTCCTGTAATATAGTCCCCCTCTCAGAGTCCACTATGTTGTTGCCTATGTAAAGTCATTATATAAAATATCTATTTCATTACAGACTAAGTGAATATAGTCGGACAATAACTGCACCACCACCACATCAAAAATTATGGATGTTAAAATGTCTTTCTGTCTTTCTACTAACTGGCTGTCTGAATCAATGTTTCTTGCCCTCTCTGTACCTGGCAGATGATCATTCCATAATGTGCACTAGAAAAAATGCAAATTACAAGCATACACATTGGTCTGTTGGGCATGGCTTGCCTTAAAGCATTGCAGTTTGCATTTACGTTATCCTGTTTTCCTTATACATTATTGTCTTAGTTAATTTTTACTCATTACTGGGACAAATACCCAACACCCAAAATGAAGGAAGGAAAGGACTATTTAGGTCACAGTTCCTCGAGGTCTCAGTACATATTTGGCTAGCCCAAGGCTGAGTGGCACAGGGCAGAGAGCATCCAGTTCATGGTGGCAGAACAGTAACAATCACGACAGAGGCAACTGACCAAACAGGGGAGCAGAGAGCAACAGCTTTAGTCTGTCTCTCTGTCTCTCTTTATATTCCAATCAGGCTCTTTGCCTTAGCATATCCGCGCTAGACCACACCCACAGTCCCAGCCATACTCAGACCAATAATCGCATCAGTATTAAAACACATAATCCCAGGGATCATGGATCAAGTCTCAAACTCTAGATCAGTACTAAATCACATAATTCCAGTGACTCATGACTCAAGTCTCAATCTATAGAAGTCCTTGACCCATGACTGCATGAGGCTATGTGGGGATAACTAGACATAAACCATAACAGAATTGCACGTGTAACACATGAAAGAATTCATAACTATGATTGCTTCTTACTGAGAAACTTTTGAACATCAAAAGACATTACCAACGAAGTGATGAGAACCCACAAATTTGGAAAACAAAATAACAATTACTCAGATAAAATTCTATCTAGAATTTATAAACAACTAAAAACATTAGCACCCCAAAATTTAAAGACCCAATCCAGCAATAGACATCTGAGATGGATATATGCTTCTTAGAGGAAGAAATACTACAAGCTAATAAATACATGAAAAAGGGCTCCACATCATTATCCATCCATTATATGTAATTAAAACAACACTGATATACCATTTCTTCCCAGAAAGAATGGCTACCATAAAGATATTAAGCAACAATAGATATTGGAGAGCATGAGGGTATAAAGGAACCCTTCTGCACTTCTGGTGGGAATGCACACTGGCACAACGATGGAAATCAGTGAGGAGACTCTTTAAAAAATTGGAAACCCCATTCAATCCAGCTTTTGCCCTACTGGGAGTTTTCCCAGAAGAATTGAAAACATATGATAGTGATGTTTGTGCACCTATGTTTATAGCAGCACAATTTATGGTAGTCATATCTTGGAAACAACCAAAATGCCCATCGCTTGAAGAGTAGATGAAAAAGATGTGCTGTTTTTATAACAATGGAGTATTATTCAGTGGTAAAGAATGATAAACTCAAAACTTTCACGTATAAGTGGATGTATCTCAAACATATACTTGTGAGTGAAATAAACCAGACCAATGTATGTAAATATCATATAGTCTCTCTCATATAAGAACTCAAAAGAAGAAATAAAAATGGAAAGGTACACTATAATTGAATCAAATGTGAGAGTTTAAGGGTCAAACAATGAAGAGAAAGCTAGGAGAAAAATTAGGAAACAGGAAAGGGTCAGAATTACACATTTATATATAAAAGATGGTGAAACCAGTGGCCCTAAAAACCTCCAACAGGTTTTGGAAACTAGCAGGTAATTGGGAGAATTTGCATATCTGTGAACTGAGTAAATACATTCAGGATAACAATGTGTAATACTAAAACTATGCTTGAATACCTATCATTCCGGTATTCTAAGTAGGCACTATTTCTAATGTCTTATCAATTATTGCTATAATTTCTCTGAAGTAAATGTTTATTTAAGAAGGATAGAAAGAAAGAAAGAAAGAAAGAAAAGAAAGAAAGAAAGAAAGAAAGAAAGAAAGAAAGAAAGAAATAGGTAATAAAAAACAGTATGAGACAAGGAAAAAAACATGATAGAAGTGTTCTGCTACAATTTTATAATTGGTTAACTTCCTAAATCTCTGTGTAAAACTGCAAAAAATTGGTTTTATTAATATTCTGTAGGAATTTAAAGTTTAGAATATCAAAACCTGACAGAAAATACCTATTTCATGTTATGTGTAAGATGGTTCATATTCAGAAATATAGCAATGTTAAGCTCAAAGGCCTATGTTATAAGAAATAATATCATTAATCTTCTCTTCTGAAGAGTTAACACCTTAAGTTGGCAGACCAAATAGAGAAAAAGAAGGAATACAAGTATAGTTAACATTTTGGCTCTAACCCTTCAAGGTCAGTGAGGACACAGGACATAAATGAGTCTGTACTATAATGACCTATAACTCAGTGGAGTACCAAATTTCCTGTTCAAAGAGATTATGGGGCTGCAGAGAAAAGTGATTAATGATTATGTATAGTGTACCTAAGGAGAGTCAGTTAGAGGAAAAGCATTCTCTGAGGCTTCCATAGAGAGCAAATTCGTCAAGCAATGGCTGTGACTCATCCAGATGGCTGACACTGACCAAAGTTCTGCAAACCACAGTAGATGAGTTCCGGGTAAGCCCTAAGGGCAACTGACTGACCATATCAGATACAAAGGTTACAGATTTTTGTAATATACGTCTTGCTTTATTTTGGTCTTAACCATCCAGAATAAAAGTCTAACCATGAGGTATAAAAAGGAAAGCTATATTAATATGCTGAGTTTTAAAATGCTCAAGGCAACAGCCTCTGCCAAGGCCAGATAAGCTGATAATTCACTACTGTTATGGACGATTGGACTATATATACAGCTTCTTTCTCTTTGTGCAATGAAAACAATGACTCATACTGATATTTACACAAGAAATCATGTCTATATCTTGTACTCTGAACAACTACAACAAAGACAATATGCAATGTATTCATTATAAGAAAAATAAATAAATAATTTTTAAAAAGAATAGCACCTCATAGTTCAATAGAGTATATGCATTATTGCTTATTTGAGGAAAACACACTAGAAAATAAATATATTCATGAACTTTGTAATACCAGGTTATAAAATATAATGATGGGCTTCCCACTGAGCTCAGTTGCTTTAAGGTAGAACAAAGTGTGCAATATAATAAATATTGAATTCCTGTCATCTTGTTTTTTGAAATTTTGAATTCTTTATGTTTTTTCTATTACTTTTTATTCTTTTTAAAATGGAAATAAAAAAGACAAAATAAGATTTCATTTCAGAAGATTAGAAACAAAAATAAAAATGATGGAAGTACTAGTATTATGTGAAATATTGTGGTATTCCCACTGCTTTCTACCAAATGGCATAAGTCCAGGCAATGTTGAAGCACCAATTTCTTCCTATGCCAAAATGAGTATTTTACCAGCTTTGCAAAATGTTAAGACATTTGTATTTTACCACTTTTTCACAAACTTTTTTTTACTTACTTATTTATTTATTTATTTATTTTAATTTTTCTTGTTTCAGAACTTTTGTTTGTTTATTTATTTTTATAGCCGGCTCAGCCCGCCCTGAGGGCAGGCCTGGCGCAGCATGTGGTGCCGAGGATCGAACCACGGTCCCTGCAGCCGCCCAAGCCTTCCCAAGCAGGTGCTTTAGACCACTGAGCCATCCCGCCGGGCCCCCCACAATCTTTACAATATTATTTAAGCATTAAGACTATGCCAAAATTTTTATCATGCCTTTGGCTTTTAAATTTTAAAACTGTCACAAGTACATTACAAAAGTGGCTAACTTTATTAGTCATGTAAAACAACTTTGACAGGCAATGTTATTGCATGACAGAATTGTGAAGATGTAGAAGAATATAGGGGATATAATCTTAATATCTAATTATATAGTGGCAAAGACAAAGTAATGAACAGCTAAAGTCCTCCCTTCTACAAAAGCAATTAGCACACTGGTGAATATGATCGTAATTGTTTTTTCCTCAGAACTTCAAATATTAACTAAAGGGTTACCTAACCATGGGAAGTGCGCATTCACAAACAATGACTGGACTGTACAAAGAACTGTGAACTTTGTGGTATTTAAATTACAGAACCCTTGTATATTGCATGTAAGAATGTAAAGAAGTTCAACTACTATGAAAATCAGTTTATGGAGATTCTTCAAAAGACTGAATGTAGAAATTCCATTTGTTCCAACAATTCGCCTTCTATGTATTTTCCTCAAAGTTTTAAAGACATTATTTCACATTGGTATATGGATACTCATGTTTATAGCAGGAGAATCAATAAAAGTCAGATAGCGAAAGCAGCCTGTATTGGCAGCAACAAACAAATTGATACATAATATTTTGTTTTGATACACAATAGAATAGTACTCTCTCATAAAAAAGAATGCAACTGAGTCATTTGTGGAAAAATGGATGCACACTGAGACAATACTGCTAAGGGAAATAAATCAATCTCACATACTTTAATATCACATAGTATCTGTTATATAAGAAACTCAAAGTATAAAAAATACAAAGAGGAAAATAAAAGATTATGAAAAATAGGGAGATATATCTTTTACAAATGGGAAAGGGGCCACAAGATGGAAGGAAGGAAGAGGGTATTAGAGGGGAAAACATGACAAAGGAATGAAGATGTGCTACCTACACGTACAACTCATCACGAGGAACATAATCATATATCACAAACATGTATTAATATAAAATTAAGATTATCCATTTTTATTATTATTTCTCTTGCTCTACAGTGACCTTTGAAAATAATAACCAATAATCAAGGTGCCAATCATTAGGCTGTTTACAACTGGCAATTAGAGACTGTGGGAAGGAGAATGAGTCAAAACTCATCTAAAACCTCATTCCTAAAGAATTGTGATTATTGACTTGTTTGGTGATTTCTGGAAAGACACAATGTATAGCATGCCTTGACATAACTTGGCTTATTCTGTGTAATATTTTCACTTGAAGCATTTGTCCAAAACTATTAGAAAAATTATTGTACATCATAGCGACCTGAGGTAATAACAGTTTTGGCAAATAATAAACTAATACAAAACTGAAAGGCAAATCTGGTGCAGGGCATTTTGTCAGAGGAGTTGAAAATGTACTGACATAGCAAAATGGAAAAGATGATCCAAAAATACAAATGGGAATCCAAAGAGCTAAGAACATCTAAAAGCAATCTTAAAAAAAAAATCTAGATGGGTTCAATTTTCCAATTTCAAAACTTACTACAAGATGAGCAATCAAGACATTGTGGTATTAACATGTGGACAACAGAAGAATCTATAGAGTAGAACTGGAAATTAGGATATAAATTCACTTTTTTCAAGTGATTCTTGCTAATAGTGCCAAGAGAATTCAGTGATAAAAGAATATAATCATTCAAAATGTTTCCAAGACAACTGAGTTTTTGCATGGAAAGACTGAATTTGGTTCTCTATGTGTTACTGTGTGCAAACATGAATGCAAAGTACAATAAAATCTTAACTGTATGCGACAGTATTTCAAACATCTTAGAAGAAAGTATATAAATATTGATGACCTGGGATTTGATGGTATTTTGTTAGAAATGTCACTTCATCTATAAATAAATCAAAAACAAAAATGAACTTGGTTGAAATTAAGTTTTGTGTATCAAAAGAAACTAAGAGAAAGTGATTAAATCCTTGATGATTGATTAAATTTATTTCAAAATGATATATAACAATGATTTTATCTGAAGAACATATAAAGAATTCTCCCGAGCTACAAAATGAGAGATTACGAACACAATTTAAAATGGACAACAAATTTGGGTAAATATTTGCCCAAAGAAAGTGTATATAAATATCCAATAAGTCCATCAAAAGACACTTGCTATTATTAGCTATTGAAGAAATACAAATCAAAACAATAAGGGGCATAACTTCACAGAGAGTAGTGTGGCCATGGCTTATGAATTAATGCAACTTGTATAAAAATTAGTACAAATGTAGCCCTGTGTAGCCACTTGAAAATCAGTTGTGCCCTAAATCAAGATATTCAACAGTGATAACATCCAACTCAGTGCTTTCATTTCTAGGTGTACACACAAGAAAGTTGAAATCATATGTTTATATTAAAAACTTTAAAAATCAATGGTCTTTATTCCTAATAGCCCAAAATTTTTAACTATTACAAATTGTGCTTCCATAAACATGAGTGTGCATATAAGACCATGCCATGTACCATAGGTGTTTGGTAGGCTATACAATCTAAATTTGTGTAAGTGCACTATATTCTGTTCATGTATGGATTATGATATCTGGTGACACATTGCTTGGAACATATTTCCACTGTTAAGTAATATATGATTGTCATTCTCTGACGGGCATCATGGAGTTTCATCCTATACATACAGTTAAGAGTTTACAAGCACTCTGAGTGTTCTCCCTAAGAAAACGAATGAAGCTTTTTCTATTGAAATTACCATCTGCTTCAGTATTCTCTGAAAATTCTAGTCTCCTTAGTGTTTTTAATTTCTAGTTGTTTTTTGCTCATCTGTTTGAGACTACCAGGCTCAACTTGAGATCTACCTCCTCGTTCTGTAGTCCTGATAATGTCCTTTTACAGAGATCTCAGTCAGTGGTAGGTTTTTCTCTCAAGATCTCAATTGCTTGTTGCCTTACATCTGAAACTTCTGTTTCAAATATTTTCCCTTCTATTTGTTTATGGTAGAAGGAAAAGCACCATATCAATTACTGTTATGAAATTAAATTCTCTGTTCCATTTTATTTTGCATTACTAAGTTTGCTGCAGATAGTTTTCTAATTAAATGTAGTAAAGTTATAGTTTATGATTTCTGTTCTCTGTTTTGATTAAGTTTCAAAGTATGAGTGTGCCTCGTTCTGGATCATTACGTAGGCAAAAATATAGTTTTTCTCTAAAGGGTATTCATCAGAATAAATAAATATGTTTAGAACATTGTGATAGTCATTTTGTCTGCATAGAAATACAAGCAAAATAAAACATACAGTGCACTAACATATATTCCAAACACATTACTTAAAATTACTAATTTTTAAAGACTATATACTTAGGCATGCAAAATGTTCTATGGAGAACTAGAGAAAAATCAACAAAAATATAAATGAAAATATAAACGTGACAAAGGAGATTTAGAAAGATCTTAGAAAAATAAAATATTCTTTGGTCATGGATAAATAGAACCAGCACTGTGAAAATAGGCATAATCTCCAAACCTTTATATAGATTTAATTAAATCCTGATCAAAATACCATTAGTGTACCTCGCAAATCTAGAGAAAATATTCCAGAAATTTCCCTTAAAGGAGAAGAAACCTAGAACAGCAAAGACAATTTTGGGCAACAAAGGCAGATCAGGAGTACCACAATTCCTGACTTCAAATTGTACTATAAAGCTACTGTGATAAATAAATCAACACGGTGCTAGCAATTTTCTTAATGGTTTTTATCATGACGGGGTATTGGAGTTCATTAAATCTTTTTCTGAATCTGTTGGTATGATGTAGATTTGTTTTTGGCTCTGATGACATAGTGTATTACATTTGTTGGTTTGTGCATGTTGATCAGTCCCTGCATTCCTGGGATGAGTCCCACTTGATCATGATATATAATCTTGATGATTTGATATATTCTGTTTGCTAATATTAAATTGAGAATTTTTGCATCTATTTTCATTAGGGAGATTGACCTGTGGGTCTTTTTGGTTGGGATTTTTTTTGGTTTTGATAACAGAGTAACACTTGTCTCCAGGAATGAGTTTGGGAGAATTGCTTCCCTTTCAATTTTGTTAAAGAGTTTATAAGGCAATGGCATTAAATATTCTCTAATACTTTTTACAGAATTAAGCCATAAATCCACTGGGATGTAGACTTTTATGTGTTGGTAAGTTTTTAATTATGCTTTCAGTTTCATTGACTGATAATGGGTCTATTCAGAACTTTTATATCTTCTTGATTCACCTTTGGTATTTCATAAATTTCTAGGAATCTTTCCATTTGTCTTGTGTTGACCATGCTATAAGAGTGGTTACTTTTTGTGGTAGATATGGATCATCGTCTGTAATAACACAGGATCTGTAGTGATGTCACTCTTTTCATTCCTTACTCCACTAATTTGAATTTTTTTTCCTTTTTTATTTTTTTTTCCTTTTTTAAAAATAAGGTTAACTAAGAGTTTATCAATTTTATTTTAAATTTGCATTTCTCAAATGACCAATGATGTCGTACTTTTTTAGATAACTATTTTTTTATTTATTTAAAAATTTTTAAATATATTTACCTGCCATTTGTGCTTCATTTATGAAGTGTATATTCATCTCAGATGTCCATTTTACTACTGGGTCTTTGAATTTTGAGGGGAAAGTTCTTGATCTGTTGCTGTTCCAAGATCGTACAGTTCTAATTAATTAAGAGTGACATATTGGTATGGTATGTGTTTGGCTCAGTCTACAATGCTCCGGCGCTGGAGTGTGTTAATGTTATTACCCTAAAACTTTCAAGTATTTTTACAGAAGTGAGAATTGGTTAAAATGGAAATGACATTCTATCTAAAGTAGTATAATTAGCAATAAAAATAACATCTAGATCAGTTCAGATACTAAGAAGCTGTGGTAACTACTAATATTGTGCCTTTAACTATAGGAACAAATCTACCATTATATTATAGAATGAATCATAAATTTGAAGTTTGTATGCTAGATACTTCCCCTTAGTAGAGTGGTTTTAGCCATGGTGGGAAAATTTAAGAAAAATATGGAATGAGACAAAAAATATGAAGAGAAAACACAGACAAGGCTGGTGAACAAAAGATGAATGTACTAGCTTTGGAAAACTAGAGAAGAGGGCAGAACAGAAAGAATGAAGAAGTAAGCAAAGAGTTATCTGAGCTTGGGCTCTGGCTTTGGTGGATGGAATTAATTTTCTGTAGCTGGCTTTTGTCACACTCATTTAGAAAAGCGGAAAAATGGTTTTTAAAAAGGAGAAGTAAAATGAAAGACAAAGAAGGAAAGAAAAAGAAAAAAAGGAGGTGACGACCCAATCACCTTCTTTGACACTGATTATCTAAGTTATTACCTTCTGGCTCGTATTGCCACTATTGCTTCTGACAGTTTCATGCAGGTTGTCCCAAATCTCCAACCTTTGCTTGCTGGCTGGGGGCACTACTGTGTGGATAACATTCACGGTGTCCTCTGCGTCACGCCATACCTCTTTTCACCTGGATGCTGAAAGTCTCAGGGGAGGTTCAGAGTCAGGGACGTAGGCTTTTGAATATTAAAAGAAAAAAAAAACCTGGAAAAGTTGCAAAACTACTACAATGAACTCCAATATAAGTTTCACATAGGTTGATTGCTACTATTACTTTTTAAATTTTATTTATTTTTGTATTCATTTTAATGAGGAAAAAATAGCAATGAAACACTTTCAAAAGAGGATAGTAGGACAGTAACAATAATTTATACATTGTCTATTGTTTTCATAGTAGAGGACAAGATGAAGACACGATGTGATTATACACATTTCAGTGATACAATATGATTATTCTTTTTTTTTTTTTGTCTTTTTGAGACAGGGTCTCACTATGTAGTTCTGGCTAGCCTCGAGCTCACTTTTGTAGCCCAGACTGGTCTCGAACTCACACCGATTCTCCTGCCTCCGATTTTTCAGTATAAATTTTCTTTTAATGGTGATAAAAGATTGTTCATTTTAATGATTTATAACTACATGATGATTAATTTATTTTAAATTTTAATTTTTATTACTTTTAATAAGAGATAACAATATGAGAATTTCAAAACATGTTAGTAGGACATTCGCAATAGTTGAGACACTGCATATTGTTGTCCTCGCAAATGTTATACAGAGCACAGTGTGCAGACGTGACAAATTTTCTAATCCATATTGGTTCCAAAAAAAGAAATAAAGAAAAGAAAATATAAGAAAAAAGAAGAGAAGAAAAAGTTTTCTTCTCTTTGAACTAGGAGGAAGTAGTTGTATACATTGTCCAATGTTTCATAATTGCAGTGAGTTACTGGTGAAACTGGCAATGTTGAAGGCTGTTAATTTAAGCCTCTTACAGCTCATCGTACTAATCTAGCTCTGCGTTTTATGCCTCATAATTAACCTTTTCTGCTGGGTGTTCAAGTGTAAGCTAAAGCAAGACCTATCTAACAAAACTTTCATCATTTGTACTTTCCAGGGTCAAATCTCCTCAGGATTAACTTTGGAACCATACGCAGTGCTTTGTAGAACTGCTGTCAGTGTCAGCCATTGGGACGAGTCATGGCCAATGGTTGACCAGTTTGCTCTATGTGAAAGCCTAAGAGAATGTTTTCTCCCCAGGTGACTCTCCCTAGGCACACTATGCTTCACTTATCCCTTTCCTCTGAGGCCCCATAATCTCCTTGACCAGAAAATTTCAGAAACCACTGAGTTATAGGATGTTACAGCACAGGTTCTCTTATGTCCTGAGTCCTCACTGACCTTGAGGGGCTAGAGCCAAAATGATGGCTATCCACGTAGCCCTTCTTTTTCTCCAATTTTTGGTCTGTTAACTTACATTCTCAAGCCTCCAGCAGAAAACCTTCATGATACAATTACTTCATAACATAGGTAATTGAGCTCAAACTCACTGCCTTTCTAAATATCGTACATCTTAGACTTAGCTTGACATTGGTATTTTCCTTCAGTCATTGATATTTTAATAAATTTCTACAAATTGCAATAAAAGCAGTTAAACATTTTTACACAGATATTTAGAAATCTAAAGATGTACAAAATTGTAGCCTGTCAACCTATGGTATTTTGCTGAGTCTCTTATTCTCAATTAACACCCTTTTTTATCTTTTTGTTAACCAATCCTTTAGTTGAGAGAGAGTATAGCAGTAACTGAGTTTATAATAGAAGCAGCACACATCTGAAAGTCCTGAATGACACGTATTCTAAGCACAGTTTTAGTTTTGCTTCAAAAATGTTTGATTTCCATTCAGCTGTATTATGCCTTTCCATTTTTATTTCTTCTTTAGATTTCTTATACTAGGGAGAGTATACGACATTTACAAAGGTAAGTCTGGTTTATTTCACTTATGAGTATAAGCTCAATACATTTTCATTTATATATGAAATCTTCCAGTTTATCATTTTTTTTTTTTTGTGGGACCAGGGTTCGAACTCACAACCTTGCACTTGCCCAGCAGGCACTTGTGCCTCGGAGCTATCTCCCCAGCCCCCAGTTTATCATTTTTTATAGCTGAGCAATATTCCATTGTATAAAAATACCACATCTTTTAAAATCATTCATCAAACCATGGGCATTTTGGTTGTTTCCAAGATTTGGCTTTTACAAATTGGGCTGCTATAAACATAGCTGTACAGACATCGGTATGGTATGATGTTTTCAGTTCTTCTGGGAAAATTCCCAGTAGAGGGATAGCTCGATTTCCAGTTCTAGCTTTTTAAGGAACCTCCACACTGCTTTCCATAATGGTTACACCAGTCTGCATTCCCACCAGCAGTAGAGAAGAGTTCCTTTTACTCCATAGCCTCTCCAGCATTTATTGCTGGTTGATTTCTTTATGATAGCCATTCTTTCTGGAGTGACATGCTATCTAACTGTTGTTTTAAATTTGAATTTCACCGATGGCTAGCGATGTGCAGCATTTCTTCATGTATTTATAGGCTTGGTGAATTTCTTTCTCTGAGAACTGTGTGTTTATCACAGGTGCCCATTTTTGGATTGGGTCTTTGAATTTTGGTACCCTAATGGTTTTTAGTTCTTTATATATTCTAGATAGAAGACCTTTGTCTGAGTTTTTATTAGTTAAAATCTTTTTGAAATTTGGAGGTTGTCTTTTCACTCTGTTGGTAGTTTCTTTTGATATGCAAATCATCTCAGCAGGAGGAGGTCCCAGTTCTAGATTCCTTCAAGTGTTGAACGTGCAATTTGATTTCCGTCCATGAACTCTTTGCCTACTCCGATGTCTTCAAGATTTCCTCCCACTTTCTCTTCCAGGAGATTTAATGTTTCACATTTAATATTTAGATCTTTAATCCATTTCGACTTTATTTTCATGCATGGTGATACACTAGGGTCAAGTTTTAGTTTTCGGCATGTAGAGAGCCAATTTTTCCAGCACCATTTGTTAAAGAGGCTATCTTTCTTCCAGTAAACATGTTTGGCCCCTTTGTCAAAAGTAAGGTGGCTGAGTGTGTTTGTATTTGCTTCTGCGTCCTCTAGTCTATTCCATTGATCTTCAGGTCTATTCTTTTGCCAATACCATGATGATTTTATGACTGTAGCTTTGTAGTATAACTTTAGGTCAGGAATTGTAATGCCTCCTGCCGTACCTTTATTGCTGAGAACTGTCTTTGCAATGCTGGGTCTTTTTTGGTTCCAAATAAATTTTAGGAATGACTGCTCCAGTTCTGTGAGGTATGTCGATGGTATTTGGATAGGAATTGCATTAAATCTGTACAACAATTTAGGGAGTATGGCCATCTTCACTATGTTGGCTCTTCCTATGCAGGAGCAGGGAATGTCTTTTCATTTTCTGAGATCTTCTAAGATCTCTTTTCAGAGTACTATAGTTTTCATTGAAAAGGTCTTTTACTTCCTTAGTTAGGTTGATTCCTAAGTATTTCACTTTCTTCGGTGCTATCATAAAAGGTACTGTTTCTCTAATTTGTCTCTCAGTGTGTTTGTTATCTGTGTAGAGGAATGCCACTGACTTTTGTGTGTTGACTTTGTAACCTGCTATGTTACTGAATTT
>PVJA010021961.1:0-34925 GCA_004027025.1 Myocastor coypus
CACATTTTTATTTGATGTGAGCAAGTATTTGTTTCACTACTAGAGGGTTTCCATTAGTAAAATTTTCAATTTGTTTACTTACCCCTTAAAAGAATTTTATAACCCTTCACAAATTTTAATGTTGTCATGTAAATTTTTTTGGATTAAGCTTCAGTAGTTGACAATATAATTTGCATTATAAATATTCATGTTTTAAAAACAGATGATTATCACTTTATGCCTTACAGAGTGGAGAGATTATGACTTACTAAACATTGTCATCCATTTTATTAAAAAGCACTAGTAGACTGTCTTTAACAGCTGGAACTTTTTCCTTTCTTTTGTTCTTAAGTCTTTATTTGTATGCCATTTCACCCAAAGAATTTTACTATAGCATGAAAATCCTAAAAAGTAGGGAAATGTAGTTATTAGCATGCTTGTCATTTTGGTTTTGATATTGTGTAAATTCTTAAGTTGGAAGTTGTAAATTTGTAATTATTTTCAATATAGTGTGATAAGACTTTATTGCTATAGAATGCTGAACATGGCTGAACTTTTATCTCATGCTTGGTCCTCTCCCCTTTCTTCTCCCCCTCTTTTCCCTTCCTCTCCCTCCTACCTTCTCTCTTCTCTCTTCTTCCCTTTCTCCTCTCCCAGAGATACCTAGTACTGCCTATTTATGTTTTAATTTGGAAACAATTTTAGCTCATTATGTTTTAATTTGGAAACAATTTTAGCTGATATTTTCTACAATATATATTTATATATTAAAACGTAAAAGTTTTTTTTAATAAATTTTTAAATTTTTTTTTTTTTTTCTTGTTTTAGAATTTTTGTGTGTTTATTTATTTATTTATTTTATGGCTGGCTTAGCCTGTCCCGAGGGCAGGGCTGGCGCAGCATGTGGTGCCAGGGATCCAACTGTGGTCCCTACAGCCGCCCAAACTTTCCTAAGCAGGCGCTTTAGTTATTTATTTTTTAAAAATTTATTTATTTATTTATTTTTCTTGTTTCAGAACCTTTGTATGTTTATTCACTCATTTTTATGGCCGGCTCAGCCTGCCCCAAGGGCAGGGCTGGCGCAGCATGTGGTGCCGGGGATCGAACCGCGGTCCCTGAAGCCGCCCAAGCTTCCCCAAGCAAGCGCTTTAGACCACTGAGCCATCCTGCTGGGTCCCTTAAAAGGTTTTTTTTTTTTTATGGCCACAAAATACCTTTTTTTCCCCCCCCAAAGTTCATCTGATTGTTGTTATTATCTATTTTTATAGATAAATATTCTACAATTTTTGAAAATAATATAATGAAGCTGCATCTTTTATTGTGATGTAGTTCCTATCCCTAATCAATATATGTAGCCATATTCTGTAGCATGTATTATTGTAGAAAAATAGACGTTGCTACTAATTTTTTTTTCTTCCTTTTTGGTACAAGAATTTGAGCTCAGGCAGGTGCTGCCAGGCAGGCATTGCACTGCTGACTTATACTCCCAGCCCTAATTAGTTTCTTTAAAATAATATGAATGTGTATAGTTATGTATGTGGACACCGAGAAACCTTACTCACATACATTAAGCCTAGCCAAATCCAGTATGACTTCATCTTAACTAGATTATATGCTAGTTACTGTTTCTAAATAAGACTATTTTCACAGGCACCCGGGGTTAGAATTTGAAAAGTCCTTTTGGGAGATATAGTTCAACCCATTCATTTGATAATTTTGAAGTCTTCACTTTTCTTGATTTCTTGAAAAATACCAGTAGTGCTTTACCTAGGACATGAAAAGACTATTAAACTATACTTGTTGCTCTTCCATTTAGTAACAGCTTGTTCAGTATATGATAAGAAAGGGCTGAGAAAAGCAAAATGCTGTTAATTTCAGTGTATACTTGTTAACTTTAATGCATATTTTTAAAGCTTAGAAACAACTTTATATGTATGAAACTTTTTCAGGCAGACTTTGGAACTACAAATTAACTTCATTCCATATGGAAAATATGTATTGTGTAGCTTAATTGGTAAAGGCTTTGTTATTGTCAAGGCAGTCAACCAAGGCACACATCATTTCTGCCAGAACAAAGTCTGACTATCTCTAAAGTGAAAAGACTTGTCACAGAACTACAAATATGGTGCTGACTTCCTAACACTTTTACCTTGCTTTTATGGGACTGTCCTTCAAATTTCTTTTCAAAGCTAGTTCAGGGGAAATTGTTATTACTCCACTACTCTACAAGATATCTGAATTTAGAACAACTTAGGCTATAAGCCAAAATACTCTCATTATATGCTCCTTACATTGTCTTTGACAAAAAGATGTGTAAGCAGAAAAATCCAAAGTCCTAGGGAACCTTTGTAGTTCTTTGAATCTGTCCTACTAATGAGAATAGCATTTTAAATTCAGTCTTTTTAAGTCACGGTGGTTTCTGTGCCTTGAAAAAGTATATAACAGTAAGATCCTCTCATAAAAAGGACGAGGATATTATTAGGAGAGATTAACAAGTATCAAAGTTCTGATTATACTGAAGTAACTTTACAGTCTGACTTCAGTGTGTCTTAGGCAGTAGCACTATGCTAAGTTATATCCCTACCCCTTATGCGTGTATATTTCTAATACTAGCTCTCGTCCAAGCCAGTGCATTGTATTTATAGCTGTACATTCACTGTTTATGTTGTTTCTCTCCAGCCTCATAAGTTTCTCTTTATTCTTTCAGCATCCAGCTTATAGCTTTATATTATGTGAGTTCCAGGGGACAGTAGGGGCAAAACTGTATAAACATCTCATTATTAATGCTTTAAAAAAAGCTTGACTATTAGTTTTCTTTTCTGTCTTTCTCAGTTTGCTAATGCCTGGCACCTAGTGAATGTGTAAATGAATAAATGCCTTGTAATACAATATAGCAAACTAGTTTTGAAAATTGTTAGTAAAACTGTTTATGTCATGTAGATAGATCTTGAAATGAATGAAAATCAACCATCATCAAACCCAGAACATTACATATAGTCATCTTATCCATGTGCTAATCTAGATACCCTCACAGTGTGGAATAACATAAGTTGCATATATCTTTTTTGGGTATCATTTTTTATGAGTAAAATAAATGAGAGATACTAAGTTCTATATAGGGGTTTCTTTTCCTTTTAATCTTGTAGAGGGCTATTTGTTTATTTGTTTTTTGAGATAGGGTCTCACTCCGTAGTTCATCCTGGACTTGAATTCACAATGTAGCCTGGGCTTATCCTTCTTAGTGTTGGGATTGCAGGCATATGTCACCATACTTCCTACATGTAGTTTTTCTTTATTAATTTTGCTGGTTAAATCGTGTAATTTGTCAGTAATAGAAGGTTTAGCATATCCCTGGTTGAGGTAGCATTTGATCTTATTTAATGTGGTTATGTGATCAAGACTTCTTGACCTGAAAAGTCCTGAGAGATTTGTCTAAATTTGGACACATTAAGTGGAAAATGGAAGCATAGAGAAAATAAGGTAATAATAAGAGTTATAGTACTCCTTAAAATAAGGTTAAGATATTATTTAAAATCCTTCATAACTTAAAAATGAATATTTGTAACTTTTTATTGTGATTTTTCTTTTCTGTGTTGTTGGGTTTTTTGAGGGGAAACCCAAGTTGATGCTTTCATTTGTCTAATTAACATTTTCCGTCCCTGTTCTAAATTAGATACAGCAGTATTCATACACTATTTTTACACATTTATACATCAAGCCTGATAGTATTTTCAAACCAACTAGAACTGACTTTTAACTTGAAAGTTTAACTAAAAAGATGTAAGAATGGCAAAGGATTTTTTTTTTTTTTTGGTACCAGGGTTTGAACTCAGGAACTTGCACTTGCCAGGCAGATGCTTAAGCAACTAAGCTATCTTCCTGGCGTCAGCAAAGGATTTATTACCTTTTTTCCCTACCTTTGTTGTCTACTGGTATGATTAAAGCATCTTAGACCCTTACTAAAATGTTATTGACCAAATAAGTTTGTGTATATATGCAACAATGCCCCAGAATACACTTGGTTTTTCTTAGTTTGTTTTGTCTTTTTGAGAAAGGATCTCTCTATGCAGTTCAGGCGGGGCTTCAGCTCATTTTGTGGCATAGGTTGGTCTCATATTTGCAGTGATCCTCCTTCCTGTGACTCCCAAGTATTGGGATTACAGGCATGTTCCACTACGCCTGGCTCTATGCTTGGTTTTTCTGCATAGTGGGACATGTACTATTGACTTCAGTTGCTTAAGTGTGTGATTCTGTTCAATTTAAGGGAATTTCTTTTCAGAAAATTAAATTATTTCTAATACCTTTAAAATGAATATATTTGTTATAGCACTATTTCTAGAATGTACATGTTTATAAGTAATGGATTTAGTTTGAAACAATAGGAAGTACAATTAAAATAAATTGCTTTGGTAATACTCATACATCTTATTTCCATAATATGTAGTATTTCTAAATTGATGCAAAATTCTTTGATTCTTCCATTCACAGGTGTTACTGAAGTTTTATTGAAACTTCAAAGTATAAATGGTTAAATCTTGTTTTCCAGATTGCTGAGCTATAGGCCAGTAGGAGTCAGTCATTACTTCATTTTGACTAAAAGTTTAAATCCAGAACAGCAAAACGGATAAAGGAATTTTGTGTGTTCTGAATTATCCTAGGGAAAAAATTGTATTCTGAGAAAATTATATGAAGTATAAGTAAAGGCTCTTTGTTTCTAAAGATTGACAAAAGTGTCTAAATGCAATATGATATGTAGTATGTGTTACTACAAGGTCAAATTGCAGGGTCATTGTTTTGAAAATTATAGGCCAAGTTTAACATCTGTTTTTTAGGGAGCTTAATTATGGGCTTGAAGGAAGGATGGTCATTCTAGAGTGTTTGAAATTAGTGCTCATGATTTCCAGGCCTTCGGGAACCTTTGTACTGTAGCTACTTATTAGAAAAGAGATGGGTGGAAGAGAGTCTTTGTACTTCATGTGTAGGACTTCTTCCAGAATCTGTCATCACTGGCTGCCTTTAAAATCTGAAGCCTCAAAGCTAGTAAGTCTTTTATGGTAAGAGGAACAAGGGTCAGAATTGACAAATTATTAGATAATTGGACTTCACTTATTTTTATGTAAATCTAGTTGGACTCATTACTAAAGGAAGCCTCAGTTTTCAGGAGTTAATGGTAACACTGGTACTAGTTTATATTATCTAACAGACATGTACTTATTAGAGGATTAGTAACATTTACAAAAAGTAATTCTGTTTCTGAAGAGTTAAGCATTAAATTTACTAAAAACTGTCAGGTATTGAACACCTACTTTGTGCCAAGCACTTGTATGTCATTATCAATTCTATGGAAAAATACTATTGCTTCTTTTATGAATAACAAAACTGCAATATAATGGGCTTAGATAGTCTGGATCACTCATGTAATAAATGGCAAAATCAAGATGTGATCTGAGTGTACTCTATGCATGATCTTTGTATTGCTCTGGGCTGCCTGCCATGGCATACACCTTTTAGGTGACATCCTTCCAGCTTCCAAATCTGAAGTCCATGTTTATACTTAGGAAAACAGATGTGAGTGTATACGTGTGTGTACATTCATGTTTATATATGTTAACACATTTTATATTTCTTTAAACATTAAAAAATTATGCTTGGTATTAACATAATATTATTCAATCATTCCTGTAGGTAGAGAACACAGGCTGACCTATTCTTTTACGTAGATTATGTGGGGAGCTGCTTGCTATTCCCACTCATTTTTTTAAAAACATTTTGATGCTTCATAGAAATTACTAAAGATTTACATTAGACACATTTCTAGAAACTAAAACTCTTCCGCTCACAGCATTCTATGTATTTATTCTAAATGCTAATCACACAGAAAAGAAGCTGTAACTTACATTCATGCATTTTTCATGCATTCAGTTTTTAACCATTGTCTTATCTCCTTGCTAGGACACACACCTGACACTCAAAATGAGGGCAGGGAACTTTATTTAGCTCACAGTTACTGGAAGTTTCAGTCCATATTCAGCTGGCTCCAAAGCAGAAGGTTGCTCATGGCAGAGAGCAACCTTTCATGGTGGCAGCTAACAGCAAGAGCTAAGGGAGAGCTAGCAGATCACCTTCCCCAGGGGAGGTGCAACACCCATAATAATCAATTATAAATTCCAGAAGCTGCCCCATGACTGCCTGAGGCTTTGGGGGGACATCTATACACAAACCGTAACAATCAAGTGTCATAGCTCCTGCCCCATATTCACAGAACTGTATATATATATATAAGGATTCAGAATGTACGTATGTCTAGTCTTTGTACATCCTGTTATGGAGTCTATTATAAAAGTAGTTTTGATAACTCTGTTCTTTATATCTTTCCATTAGATGATGTACTCCTTCTGAAATTGATAATGGATTAAGAAACTATGTGCTTTCTCCCCTGTAGCTATTATGAGACATAAATTTTTAAAATGTTCACTGTGTACAAGACTTTACAAATACAAGAATTTTGATTAGAAATTCAAAATACACAAATATGGCTTTAATATTTAAAAGCAAAGACCAAAGTTTCCGTTGTTTAAGGTATTGTTATACAAAATCTCTGTTCCCTAATTATGGAAAGCACAGAGCAGGTATAGCATGCTATGTAGTTATATAGTTTCAATTCTCACTATACCTACACTAATTTGTGACCCTTTACCTTTTCGTGTGTGTGTGTGTGTGTGTGTGTGTGTGTGTGTGTGTGTGTGTGTGTGTGTGTGCTGTACATCAAACTGAGAATCGCTGCTTATCAGATAGGTGCTATGGCACCAAGCTCTATCTCCAGCCACTTATACTAACAGTGCTAACCTATTCACTAGATGCTAAAGTACAGGCTTCTGTTGGACTTGAGGTCTCTTCCTTGGGTGGGGTATCTAGCTCAGTGGCACAGAGCCTGCCTTGTAAGCACAAGGTCTGGAGTTTGATTCCTGGTACTAAAAAGAAATCTCTTCCTTTATAGCTTACAGTCATTTAGAATTTGATCGTCTAGGTATCAAGAAAATATATTCCATTTCCATTGCAGTGATGAAGAGCGGTACAGGTACAGGGAGTATGCAGAAAGAGGCTATGAGCGTCACAGAGCAAGTCGAGAGAAGGAAGAACGACATAGAGAACGACGACACAGGGAGAAAGAAGAAACCAGACACAAATCATCTCGCAGGTTTGCATTTTAATAAAATTATGATTCATTTTGAAGCCAGAAATTGGTTGAACTTTAGAAAGTAAAAACAAACATTTCCAAACAACCAGTATAACATGTATTTCCAGTTGGAAGATTCAGAATAACCAGTTGGAATAGTTTGTTCTTTATAATCTTCAGTAATTTTTAAGTCCATTAAGATTGCTCCAAAACCAAAATTAGCATGGAATAAAAATAGTATGAGAGATTTTCATTTATTACATTATCTCACTGAGATAATAATTCTCAGAGGGAATTTTAGTATATGAGCAAATCCTTAATAGTAAATATAAAACAAAGCAATATTTGGCTTGAAGAAACAACTTAGGGTTAGTAGTACCCACTCTCCCAAGAAGAAAAAACTATTAAATTTTAATGCATGTTGTTTGTGAAAAAGCAACCCCATAAAATATAATTTCCTATTTTGATTAAGTACTTTAATTTCTATTTTAGAATGTCATCTTTCAGAATAAAGTAAATGGGCTTTGGTAACCTGGGATAATATTGGTAATGTTGATCCTGTAAATGTAATCTCTTTATTAAAGTCTTACACAGAGTGATTACTCCTAAGATGTGTTCGTGAGAGAAAGAATAGGTTAGTGGATCTTAAACAGTGTTACATTGAGAAATTACATAGAGTGGGGGGTTTTGATCACTAATCATACATTTAAACATTTTGAAACAGCACACCTTTTTTTCTCTTCAGTAATAGTAGACGTCGCCATGAAAGTGAAGAAGGTGACAGTCACCGGAGACACAAGCACAAAAAATCTAAAAGAAGCAAAGAAGGAAAAGAAGCTGGCAGTGAGCCTGCCCCTGAACAAGAAAACACTGAAGCTACACCTGCGGAATAGGCAGTTTTTGCCTTCTATGTATATTAGTACCAGAAATAGATACTATAAATTGCATTATTTTTCTGGATAATGTTTAAGAAATTTACCTTTAATCTTGTTCTATTAGTATGAAAAGTTAACTTTTTTTTTCCAAAATAAAAGTGAATTTTTCACATTAAGTTAAAAATCTTCCTTTTTTAATATTTAAAACAAATAAGACAGCATTGATTTTATTTCAAAGAAAGTAATGTGAATGAGTCACTTAGGGATTTAAGAGAGCTGTATTTTTTGTGTACATATATAGGATCTGATAAAGGTCAAGGATCGCTTGGCTGGGGTGTTTTTTTGTTGTTGTTGTTAAACACCAGTCTCATAATTTACACTGTAAAAGGCATCACAAGCACCCTCGCTGAGCTATGAAATTACAACTAGTCTTTCTTGTTACTGCTATGGAAGTCTTATTTAATGTATTAAAGAACTGTACACATTTTTCATACAATATTATTTGATAGCAGATTTTCAGTATTCTAAATTTGGGTCCATAGTAAAATTCAGTGGGGCACTTTTAGCAGACTGAGGCATTTGGGTGGTCTCTGAAGTGCCCTGTATATAGTTGCATCACTGTGACATGAATTGCCTCATGGTTATATAGCTGAGCTATAGTCTAGCTCATTTGACCTTTTTTGAAGGCTCACTGAGAGAGTAGCATGTGAAGTTTCATATAGTTACTAACTTGTTTTGGTTTGGCTTTTTTTTTTTTTTTTTTTTTTTTTTTTTTTTTTTTTTTTTTTTTTTTTTTTTTTTTTTTTTTTTTTTTTTTTTTTTTTTTTTTTTTTTTTTTTTTTTTTGTGAATGCAAATAACTTAATGACAAGAGCTTTGGACTAGTCATTCTTACTAAAACTAAAAAAATACAGTTAGAACTATTTTTAGGAATAGCCCTCAGAGGTATATGTCAGATAACTTTGTGTTTGAAAGAATGACTAGGGGCTTTTTAATTATAGATGAGAACTAAACCGTCAGAATCACACACAAAAAAGATAAATACAGAGCTGGTGATGTAGCTCAATGGCACAAGTATCTGTAATGCATGTGCAAGGTTTTGAGTTTGATTCCCAATACAAAAAAAAGACGAGCATAATTTCTGAAAAACATTTATTTCTCAATGGATCAACATTTTTCAGCCTACAGTTTTTATATCCTCTGACTTTATATCTAAAGTTCTCAGATTATGCAGAACTCATACCTGATCTTGAATTTAAATCAGTGATTTGAATGGGGCATAGAAACCATTTTTAGTTGTTCATTGGCTTTTTGTTAAATACAAAAATATAAACTTAAAAGTTGCAGAGTGATGAGAAGTCTTCCATATTGAATAAAAACCATTAATAGTTTTTATTTTTTGAGAATAGTCTCTGAGGTGTAACTGGTGCTCATTAGATCATTTTTTTTCTTGGCATTTTGTAATAACCTTTATAAAAATTGACATAATTGTTTCACTCTAGCCTATTTATGTTTGTGTTTTTTGAGAACCATCAGTGACTTTATAAAAAAGTGCCAGGCCAAGAAACTATAGTGAGAGTAATTTTTCCTTTAAGTTCTTTGAGCATCCTTGTCAAGAAAGTATGCATCATGCCAGATGTACTTCTCCCATTGACAGCAAGAAGAAGGTCACCACATCTGAAAACGAAAAAAAAACAAGTGATTACTATCTTCCTTCATAGCTGAAGTTAATGCAAATTAATTTTGATGCCTTTTTGCTGCAACTGTCCATTTTAATTACATAACTTCTAACTATGGACTTTCCCTTTGCTCAGTTGAATTATTTAAATTTACTAGGATGCAAAAAGTGTAGGAAGCTGCAGTATGGGGCTGAGGTATGTAATTTTATGTTTCTTAGATGATAAATGCTACACAGATGTTTTAATTTCTTACATCCCTCTCCCCAAAAGTAAAGACATGCCTTATTTCAATTGGGGCCAAGCTTTTACATATAGAAAATAAAACATTGAATATAAGTTAAGTAGTCCTATTATTACCTGATTCTTCCATCTTTATATGCTGGTGTTCCTTCAACAATGGATTTGATTAAAAAAGGTTTGTTGCCACAGACTTCTTCATAACCTCCTACAATCCGGAAGCCCAGACTGCCAGCTGTGTTTCTTCGTAATACAATGTCTTTACGGTTATATAAGTACCTGAAATAAAATTAATCAGTGTATGGGCACAATTAACTATTAGTGAATTTCATCTCTGATTGTGACTTAATCTCCCATTCCTTTTATTGGTGGTTTTCTTGAAGCTAAGTAGCACTGACTCAGTCCTACTCAAAATTGTGTCATAGCCTAGTAGCTTTTATGCTAGTAGCCAGCTTTTTGTAATGGTTTCCTGTGGCTGAGCACTCTGAAAAATGGTATTACCTGTTAGGTTTTATCTGTATGTTTACTAAGAAAATAATCATATTTCAGACTTTAAAGTGATTTAATGCTTGTTGACAACCAAAGTGAAGCATTCCTATTCCATATTTTTATTTGTGGATATAATTTTAATGAAAGCAAAAATCCTTTAAGTGACTTCAATGAAGAAAATTTAAACCTAAGCTAACTAATGAAGTAGAATTGTTTTTGATCTTTGAAAAATACTAGCTTATACTCATATAAGCTTAGACAAAATGCAGTCACAAAGCAAATGGGACTTGAGAGACATTTAAAGTTTGTTAGAACATAGGAAAACATGTCAACTGAATTGGAAGTTACAAAAGGAAGGAAAGAAGATAGCTCTTCTGTAATTAAGTAAAATCCTGAACTAAAATAGAAAATACAGTCTAAGATGTACTTGTATAATTCAGTGGCTTTTGGACTAGTGTTCTTGTAGGTACAGGCCAAATGCAGACTGTTACAGCTACTGAAGAGATGGAGGAGTGTGTCAGGAACTGGGTTTTACTGTAAGATCCACTTGTGTACTTTATATATGTCTGTTATCCAGGAACTAGTCTAACAGAAAATTCACATTTTTACATTGGTAAAAATCAAGATATGAACGTTTGTAAACTACCGTGAAATACTCAACTGCGTTTTCAACAATAAAAAGTCTTATGAAATGTTAGCTGAAGTTGATTATTACATTTGCTACTAATGTTGCTCATCAGTGACACCTGACTTCAAAATGTGCTCTCATATGAAAGAAAACAAGCTGCTGTTTTATCTCAGTGAAATGATAGCAAAAAGTATGAATGAATTTCATGAAGTTAACATGTTATATTTTTTCACTGCAAAATACTTGTGTGCTCTATCTCACAATAAACCTTGATTCCACTAGCATACTCTTGCAGTAGGTGCTGTAGTTTCTTAGATACCACATTTTACCTAACAGTTCACTGACTGAGTACAAAACAGGTAATTGGCTGTTGACCAAATACCAAGGCATTATATCTCCCCCTGGGAAGTTGTGCATCTGACTTTTGGAGAACACAATGAGATTATTTTTGTTATGATAAAGTATGTCTGAACTTTTCCTAGTTGTGATTTAAAATACAGTAATTGTGTGCATAGAGCATACTTGATACTGCAGTGTTTTGTTTTCGTTGTTTTTTTTTGTTTGTTTGTTTGTTTTTTTTTTTTGTTTTGTTTTTTTTGTGGGACCAGGGTTCGAACTCACGACCTTGCACTTGCCCAGTCGGCACTTGTGCCTCGGAGCTATCTCCCCAGCCCCCAGCAGTGTTTTGTTTTCAAAGATTGATTGATTTTGGTACAGGGTCTTATGTGCAGCTTGTACTTGTAGTGATCCTCTCAGCCTCCTTAGTGCTGGGATTACAGGCATGCACTACCATACCCCAGTTTTTGGTAGCCAGCTTGGTGTAGGGCTGGCATGGCTTACAGTACTGGGGATAGAACCCAGGTCCTTGGGCTTGGCCAGGCAGGTGCTTAGACCCTTGATCATTCATTTAACTATTAATTGTGGCTGTTTTTATTAAGTATGTTCTTGAACCCTTACTATTTAGTGAATATTTTATTTTGTATAGACAATGTTTATAAACAGCTATATAAAACTTTCATGTTCTAATGACGATTTCAACTTAATCATAAATGTAGCTATCTTCCTATACTCTTCATTTGAGAGAGAAGGTGTCCATTTAGTCATGTTTCAGATGGTTGAACGTTCACCATCGCCTGGGTACTTGGAATCTCGCTGAACAAAACACAAGCACTCCTGCCCTACAGCTTCCATGTAAGTAGGAATGAGGGTTACTAGTTTTGATTTATTAAGGGTATTTTGCTTTAGTTGTGGCATATGTTTACATTTGGTATAGCAATAAGAATTCAGTATGTTAAACTCTTAGGTCTCATTTATGCCTGAGTACTTTTTTTAAGTTCAGTTATTTAACTCACCTGGGAATAGCAGGGATTTTTTTGGTCAGTGACCTTTGAATTACAGTGACCATACCCTGTGAATGAAACTGTGCAGTTTTCCTATTCTGAACGCTAGTTGAGGCCTAAAGAACAGCAAAATTTTGACCCCCTTTTTGTCTCTGAGAAAACTACTTTACCTGAAAAAAAAAATTCCACCAAATTGAGTTACTGAATGTGGGAAAATCTTGATGTACTTAAGAAGCTAAGGGTTTCCTTGTGTCTCCTTACACAGTGTACCAATGTGCTCAAAATCCATTAGAGAACACTGTTTGACCTGAGGAGTACTAAGACTGAGGCACAATCTTTTTTAATTTTTTTTTTTTTTAAGCTATGTTATGGCTGGCTCTGCCTGCCTTGCGGGTGGGGCTGGTGCAGCATGTGCCAGGGATCGAACTGCAGTTGTCTAAGCTTGCCTGAGCAAGCGCTTTAGACCACTGAGCCATCTCACCGGCCCTGCTGTAGATAATTGTTGAAGGTGTAAAATATGGAGAAATGCTATGGATTTCTTGAAGAAGTAGTTATTTAAGAAAAACTTTAGACTAAGTTTCTGCCTAAACAAGAGGATATAATTTAAATTCTCTTCGATAAATCACTTCTCCTCTTGCCTAAGAATTTAACTGTTAACTCTCCTGAAAGTTGGAACATTATAATTAGGACTGTACATTTTTTTTTTTAAATTTTATTTATTTATTTTTTATTCTTGTTTCAGAACCTTTGTTTGTTTATTCACTCATTTTTATGGCCGGCTCAGCCCACCCCGAGGGCAGTTGTGGTGCAGCATGTGGTGCCGGGGATTGAACTGCGGTCCCTGAAGCCGCCCAAGCTTTCCCAAGCAGGCGCTATAGACCGCTGAGCCATCCCGCCAGGCCCCTAGGACTGTACATTAAATTGTAAGGTAGCTAATATTTTTTTTTTCAAGTATAACATTCAATTTATTATTTTTCTTGAGTTTTCTTCAGGCCTTTCAGACCCAGCTCCTTACATAGGCTTTGCTGGAGGTCTTGGGGCAGCACCAGCAGGTCTAAATCGGGGTGGAGGTGTTCAGTTCTTAGGGGCTTCATGAGATCCATTTCTCACCACTTAGCTGTGAATGGCACAAGTGACACAGTAATGCAGCTTCACGTACAGCTTGGAAAGCATGGAACTGTCGACACTGACAGCGGTGGCCTCCACTATGACAAACTTCGTAGTGGCCTTATCCTTGGGTGTGCACCGGGCACAGTTTGTGCAGCGAATAGGTTGCACATGCCTGCGTGCCTTTTTGGCACCACTGTTCCTTCTTTTTTTCATCATCTTGGAAAGGAGAGCCCAGAAGAGAGGAAGCTAATATCTTTGGCAAAATTTGAAACTTTCACTAGAAGAGAGAAACCCTATCAGGTTCCTTTATACTGTGGAGTAATGACAGTGATAATAGTTGTATAAGCTAATGCTTATATGACCTTTCTATGTGCCAGAAAGTCACCAAACAGCTTTGCTTGTTCTTTACATTTTTCACTCATTTAAAACTCATTGATTCTTTGATTTAGGTACTAATAGTATCCCAACAGTAAACATAGGGAACTAAACTTAGCCACAGTTACATGGCTAATTACCAGGCAGAGCTGCAATTTGAACCAGAAAGTCTTGTTTTGGAGTCTTAAGATTTCATCCACTGTGTATAAGTTTGGGGAAACATCCCAAGAAGATGATAACCCTATATTTAATAATTCGGCTTTTTTCTCTATCATAAGGTAAATTTTGAAGTTTAAGACATGTTTGTCATTCACAGTTTCATACAGCCACCAGTATGTACTGGTTTTGTCATTGTTACTGCTTAGGTAACCAGTGTTTTGTCATTTTCAGTCACCTTCCCTGTATGATGTTAGTAAATCATAGCCAATCAAATCATGCCCAAGTTATTTTAAGAGCAAGTTACTTTGAAGTGTTTCTTTAACACCTACCCCTGATGTGCCTATAAGGTGATCCAGAAACATAGTTAATGTTTACATTTTAAAGATTTTATTATACAGAAAGGGAAACTGCCATTAATCTCCCTGAAAATATGCTTGCTTGTTTCACTTGTGCCATGATTCTTTCTGAAGCTGTTCTGGTAGGATTTTTTTTTTTTCATTTATGTATTTTGGTACAGCGTCTACCCAGCTTGGATTCCTAGTGACTGCAGTTTATAGCCTCACAATTGCTGGGATTACAGGTGTGCACCACCATGCCCAGCCTCAGTTGCTGGCTCAACACACTTGGGGATTGAATTCTGGACAAACAGGTTTCCTCAAATCTGATAAGTAAAAGAAAGTGTAGATTTGTTATTTGAAGGGAAATTTGGTGTGTATCTTAAATCTACTGGTAGTCTAATCTCTAGCATTTTAGGCAAAGTTAGAATAGGGTGGAATTCCCCATAACATCATTCATGTCCAGTGGCCAGAGATGTTTAGCCAGTTCTAATTGGCAGTATTTGGAGGACACATAGGCAGTTCTCCTTGAAACAGGAGCAATTGTCTCCTATTTTGGCTGAGCCTGACCCTATTTCTATGTACAGAACTGGCTACGACCTTTCAGTTGGCTTTAAATAATGCATACCATTCTAGCTGAGGTGCTGGTAGTAGTCTTTCAGGAGAGTAGGCATGTTTCCCCAGATCCCCTACCTGCTGCTCCCTAGTGTCATCTAGGTTGAGATGGGAGGAAGAGCCAGTGCTCTGTGATGTCTGGCTGGGATTGAGCCTTGAGATGGAGGCTATGACTTCCTGAGGCTTGAAAGATTACATACATATCAGAGCTGAAAGATGACCTCAAAACACTAGATACTACCTTGGTTGTGTCATGTAGATTGCTTTTTCTGTCTGTTCTCTGCATTTTGCACAGGTGATTTCAGGTCTCATACCTAGTCCAACTCATAGCAATCACCTACTTCCTACCTTTCTCATAGTCACTCATCCCTTAAACCACTCCCTTCATGAATGAATAAAACCTGGATTTTATCCTGGGCCGAGGCCTGTGTTCCAGATAGCCATTACTAGTTGGAATTAGGACCCTTTGGCTCCTCATAGCTACAATTGGCCTTATTGTGTTTATTTTCGTTGGAAGTGGTAGATTGGAATTAACTCACTAGAATGCCAAGAACTTTTCATAGGATTACAAATAGAAACTTCCTGGACCTTGACAAGAACAGTAAGTGCTCTCTATAGCAATGGACATTGGAGTGTTGCAGTGACTATCATGCTACTCAAGATAGTCTTAAATTTTTTTCAAACAAAATGCATGTTGCATAAGCATATGTATGCTACCATTGTGGTTGTGTGTGCACATGTATACATTGGCAAGGGATCAGCAAACTACAACCCAGCCCAACACCTGTTTTATTCATAATGATTTTACTAGAACACAGCCCTCATTCCTTTACAGACAATCTGTGGCTGCTCTTAGGCGACAGCAGAGGAGAGCCACTGCAGAGAGCACATGGTCCTCAAAACCTAAATTCTCTGGCCCTTTTCAGAAAATGTCTGGTAGCCTCTGACAGAGGCCTCTCCTGTAAAAGTACATAAGAAATTCATAAACCTGTTCATCTCTGCTGAGTGGACCTGAGAGGACAAAGGTGAGTGGAGACTTACTTTCCATTGTCTATGCTCTAGTAAGCCCTGACCTTTGTATTGTGTTTACTAATGCAGGGAGAGAAGGGAATGAATGAAAGAACCACCAAGGTTCTGGAATTTGGTGTTGTCTCTGCTGGCATCAGATCACAGGTCTGTCCTGCTCTCCCTTAGGGCAAATGAGCACAGTGTGCCTTTATTCTAGCAAGAGCAGTGAACTACACCCAAGGCCAAGGGACAAAAAACATGGGAAGGAGCCAAGCTCCTGGATATATCTAGAGTGAAAAGCTTCCCACACAAGGAAGCCCTCCTTTCATGAATGAATTATAAGGAACTCTGATTACACTCTTAAGAGGTTTTTTTTTTTTTTTAGATTTTTAAAAATAATTTTTTTAAAGTTTTAAGTATATTTAAGTATTTTTAGGATATAACATCCTAAGATACTAGATTAAGAAAAAACTCTAAAATCTTATTTGAAGTCATACTCTGAGGGCTGGTGAGATAGCTCAGCGAACTAAACAATTGCTTAGATAAGTGCAGGGGTGGGGGTTCAATCCTGGGCCTCATCTCTGGGCATGCTGAGCCAGTGACTGAGTCTGGATATGGTGGCACCTGCCTGTAATCTCAGAGCTGGGAATGCTGAAAATGGGAGGATCACTATGAGGCCAAGCTCCACTGCCAGGGGGCTTTATTATTATTATTAATGATAATAATAATAATGATAGTAAAGTTGTACTCTGTCCTAGGGCCAGAAATATGGCTCAGTGGCCATAAGCGCTAGCCTGGCAAGTTCAAGGTCCTGAGTTTGATCCCTGGTACCAAAAATTTTTTAAAAAATAAAATAATACTCTTTTCTACCACTCAGGCTCAGTTCTAAAATTAAAATCAAGATTTTTAAACACCTCAATGCTCAATTCTCAACTAAGGATCTTTTTCTAAATGTACTGATTTTAAAAATAAGTTTTAAAAGTCTAGGTCCATTTCTAGTTGAGGCAGAGATTTTTTAAAATTAAAAAAATGAAAGAAAATCATCTCTATATTCAAAAAAATGTTCTATAATCCAAATAATTTGCTTTTACTTATTTAATCCTATGTCAGTATATCATCCTAAAATTATTTAACATTATTTAGTCACATACTGAAGATCAGTAAGGTTAACTTCCAGGGGCCAGTAATATATTCTCTTTATCTGTCCTTTGAATATTTATTTTGTATACATTGCCACTTAAAGGTACTATCCCTAAATTCTTCCCTGAGGCCATTATATAAGACAATTTAATACTACACTACAAGGTTCCAGGCATATCTCACTAAAATGACAACCTAACTTTTGCCAAAATAACCTTCCAGGAACAGGCACTAAGGACAGCTGGTCTGACATAATGCTTAACCTTTAGGCAAAGATACAGTGTTGTGAGTGCTGCTTTAAGTACAGCCATGTCCAGCCCACAGTTGCAGAGAGGTGAAGTGCCTTCTTGGAAGCTCCCCACACTGTTACTAGCAGACTCAGCAAAGAGAAAACTAGCCCTTGGAGCTGCCACTCCTGAGAGCTGTTTCTCCACCCCTTCTGTCCATCCTGAGAGCTGTATCTCCACCCCTTCTGTCCATCTGCTGAGCTCCTTGCTTCATGAACCTGACAACTCTGTAAACTCCTTAATGCGAACATCTAACAATATTTCCACATCCAGATTTTCTTTCCTGCCCTCCAATTTATTTTATGGAAGAGTTTATAGGGCTTTCAGGGTCTCACTCTACTAGATTGGACTCAGTGTTCCACCTCTTTACAGCCTCCCAAGAGCTGGGATTACAGGTGTGCACCTAGTTATTTTTCTTTTTATTATTTTTTAAAAATATATTATGGCTGGCTCAGCCTGCCCTAGTGGTGGGGCTTGCACAGTATGTGGTGCCAAGGATCAAATTGAAGTCCCTGCGGTTGCCTAAGCTTCCCTAAGCAGGCAATTTAGAATGCTGAACCATCTTGCCAGTCTCCTGCAGTTATTTTTAAACAGAAAAAAACTAATAAAGATGATACTCCAACAAGATGATAGGAAATCAGTAATGGTTGTTATATTACATATTATTATCTTCAAAGTAGTTCAGATTACTACCATATATATAAGTGCAAAATTGATCAAGTAATTAGTTATTAACTCATTAACTTCCCTTCAGTGGACTAATAGGAGTACAATTATCTTAACATATATATCCTTTCCTTTTTTCTTTTCTCCTTTACCCCCATCCTAGTTGTTCTTTCTTTTTAAAATAGTTTCTTTCCTTTTCACAACTATGGTATCTTTCAGATTTTGTTTATTGTTTCAGTTTCTCATACTAGGGAGACAATATGATGTTTACACACACAAGTCTGTTTTTTTCACTTTTGAATGAAGTCTCTAATTGAGTCCATTTACCGCTAAAAGCCTCAAGTTTATTTATAGCTGAGTAGTACTCCAGTTTATAAAAATACCAAATCTTTTTTTAAAATTCATTTCTCAGTTGAGGGACATTTGGGTTATTGCCAAGATTTGGTTATGACAAATTGTGCTGCTATAAACATGGGTGCCTGGGCCAAGGAGATAGCTCAGGGGTACAAATGCCTGCCTGGCAAGTACAAGGTCCTGAGTTCAATCTCCAGGTTCAAAAAAAAAAAACAAAACAAAACAAAACAAAAAAAACTTTAGTAAAAACAGAACCAAACAAAACAAAAAACATGGGTGCCCATGTATCACTGTGGTATGATGTTATGGTTTTCTATCTAGTTGTCCCCGCAAAGCCTCATGTAAATCAGGGAAATGTCAAGCACAAGGCTTAAGGAGCAGGGCCAGAGGACCAGGGCAGGGCTTCAAGGGTGGGCCCAGCGAGGTGTGGAATCATTAAACTGACAGCATGCATTTCCCCCATCCCCCAGGCCTGTCTTGGAGGTATGGAGGACATCATCCTGGACAATGGCACAGTGTCTTGAGGTTTTGCTATGTAATTCAGGCTGCTTTAAACTATGAAACCTCCAGTAACTGCAAGCTAAATAAACCTTTCCTTCCCTAAGTTTGTGTGTTGGGTATTTGTCCCAGCAATGAAAGAACAGTAACTAAAACAGATGTTTTCAATTCTTCTAGAAAATTACCCAGTGGGGAAATAGCTGAATCAAATCCTAGCTTTTTCAGGCATCTCCACACTGATTTCTACAGTAGTTGTACCAGTCTATGCTCCCACCAGTAGTGGCTGCCTGCAATTTTTATATGTATTTTCACTTACCAATGGGGAAACAAATTGTGTTTCATTAAGATACTAGTGTCATGAACCAGCCCAAATATAAAACTGGTTTATGAAATGCAATCATCTCCCACACCCCATGGGGACATCGTGTTGGTTGGGACTTACTGTGTTAATTTCAGCCACATGACCCAGGATGGGGACCAGACGTCAGAATGGATCATATTGTAGTTGGAGTCTAGGGCTTCTGGGCTGTTGTAATCTTCCCGGGGTTCATGTTCTTTGACTTCCAAGACTTTGAGTACCACTGAAGAGGATGAGCTTTTTAACAAGGCAACTGCCTCACTCCGACTGACCCCTGTGAGTTCAACTCCATTCACATTTAACAAAATGTCACCTGATGGCCAGAAAAGCGAAGCTGTCCTTAGTGAGTGTGATCAAGAACTGCTGCTTAAAATGCAAAGGGGCAGGAGCCAGTGGGAGTGCACACTGTTAGCCCCTACCACTGAAATGACCTCTCATGTAGCAGGTGGCAAAAAATGACAGGTTTCCTTGGCATTCCTAAGTCTTGTTTGGGCTTTTCTATATCATACTCATTAGTGTTTGGCTCTTACCTAAAAAGTAAGGATGAGGTAAGAGCCTCGTTCACTACTTAAAATCTACACTTCAATTTCTTGTTTCCTAGTTCTTAGCAAAAAGGGGAAGTACTTGGCAAAGGTAATTGCACCAAACCTGACGTGTACTAAGCACCCAATAAACACAAGGACTGAAGAAGAGACTACCAATGCAAGTATCTAGTAAGAGTCCATAGTGATTAAGAGAAATGAGCCTGGACCTGTGCTCTCTGATTGCTGCAAAGAAGCTGTTTACTGCATTTCTATTCTATGCACAGGTACCATTGGTTATGCACTGACAAAGGACAAGACTGCTTCTGCATCATGTGCTGTGCTCCTCTAGCTCATATTCTTTTGTTAAATCGCTTGTCATTGTGTTCCATCCAGGAACTTGTGGAAAAGGAAGAGAAATTAAAACACAGACACCTTGGTCCTTATTTTCTATCCTCTTTCCCTCCTGCTTGTCTTCCCTCTTTGCATGTCACCATTTTCACACAGGAAGAAAAGGACAGGAGTAAAAAGAATGGACTGGACTCCTTGCTGACCCCAAATAGAAGCACCATTGGTCTGACTCTGTCCTTTACTCCCACTGCTGTGGTTCATCAGACTAGAAAAGTGTGCTTTTCAATGTAGTTATATGTGTGTGTTTCTATGTTTAAATTGATATGTGTTTGTGATATGCAATTATAATAGCCATCTTGGAAAACTTACACATATTTTATCTTTTCATCCATAATCTTTAAAAGATATGATTGCTCATTCCCCTAAGCTACCCCTTCATATATACTGATATTAAGGATACATATTTCTAGAGGTAAATTGGACACCACTTTCCTTAAGATAGCCCATAAAACTGTGTGATTAAAAGAGTGAAACACTTCACCAGTGACAAGTACATAACATGGTATTTACTTAATATCCACTGAGTTGAAATCTATTGAGTATTTTTTTTTTTCCTATCGAACCCACAAAATGGAAAAGCTCATGAATTAATTTTATCACTGGGTCAATCCAGCAAATAATCAGTTAGAATGAATGGAACTAAATTATGCCATAGATGCAACTTGTTCAAAGTAGTAACACCTTCAGGGAAGCCTGAAGGTTCCAGCATTACTGGAAGAAGCTGGCTTCCATCACCCCACATGAGCTGAGTGATCAAGTGTGATCTACCAACCATACTCAAACTAATGCTCAGTGAGTAACACATGTTCTGGCTAGATAACTCGCATTCTTCAGTTAATTCTGAAAACAGTTACCTAAGAAACAACCTGATAATTTCTCTTAAAACTCTGTCATTACAGCTCTTTAGTTCCATTTCTTTTTACCTGTTTTTATTCTTCCATCTCTGCTTATCACTCCTCCTGGCTCAATGCTGATGACATAGATAGGCAAGTCCCATTCCATTTGTGAGGCTCCTCCTGCAACGGTCATGCCAAGAGATTCACTGGGGTCTTTTTGGACACTTACCATCTTCTCATGACAGGAAGCTGCAGGATAGAAGAGCTGGAGACACACAGAAAACATGGCACACATGTTCAAAACTGGGTTTGTTATATGCAAAAATGATCAATATCATATGACTTGTATAAATCACATTACAAGTGGTCCTTGATATCACAGACAGATATACATAGAAAGAACTATTATTTTGTATCTCTTTCAAAACCAGTTGCATTATCCCGAACTAAGGCCAACCTGGAAAAAGTTTATATTTCAAATGGGAATGGCAAAAGCAGAGAGAGTAATAGGTTGGAGACTACAGGAAAAATGTGAAGTGTACAAAGTGAACAGTGTCAGAATTTCTCAGGTAGGTCTTGTATTCTTGGTGGTAGTGAGTCAACACTTCAAAAAACTATTTTATGAATATCAGGAATTTTTCAAGGGTTAGAAAAAGTATCCCTATTTTCCAATGCAAAACCATCTTTTTTTTTTTTTGTCTTTTTGAGACAGGGTCTCACTATGCAGTTGAGGCTGGCCTTGAGCTCACTTTTGTAGCCCAGGCTGGTCTCGAACTCACACCGATCCTCCTGCCTCAGCCTCCCAAGTGCTAGGATTACAGGCGTGCGCCACCACGCCTGGCTAAAACCATCTTTCATACTTCTCGATGCTTACCAAACAGACTTACCTTTGCTAAACAAAGAGATGTGTACTTGAGGATTGGGAGGCTCAATACAATGAATATAATACTTCAAATAAGACAAGATTATGTCCATGTATACTGTGCCTCTGATGGCACTTGCTTCAGACTCACCAGAGAGAGACCCATGCTAGAGATGGAAGACCCAAGCCCTTCTATAATTCCTTCTACCCAGCTTTGTCCAACTTAGGGAGGACAACAGTATGCCAGAGGTGATCTTTTTCCCCTTCTGCTTACTACCTACTTTGTAGAACTTAGAATGTTTCCTAATATTTAATAACAACTTACAATAAAATTGTTGAGGCTTATTTAAAAATGTACTAGGATGCCAGTATTTATCACTCAAATTATATAAAATATTTATTTTTTTAGTATTTCCTTTTTTTTTTTTTCTTGGTACCAAGGATCAAACTCAGGACCTTGCACTTGCCAGGCTGGTGCTTCAGCTACTGACCTATATCTTCAGCCCTCTGGATTTTAAAAATAGAACATGTCAGATATCTTTAGAAGTATAAGAAATAAAAAAAAAGGATCTACTCATGTACATGGCCACTCACCATCAGAAGTAAATGTTGTGAGTATGATTAAAATGCCTTTGTGGCTCCTCTTGCCACTTTCTCTCCCACAGAGGTAACCACTCACCTACACATGGTGCCTATTATTTCTTCACTTTTCAACTGGATAAAAGCTTTTCTATCCCACAAATCCTGACTTGCCTTCTTCTTTGAATCATTTAAACTCCTATTTGCAAAATGCCACATTGTTTCCTAAGTCAAACAAAACTTTGGTCAAAACATAAAAAACTAAACCAAAAAACTAAACAACCATGTATTGCCTTTACTTTAAAGGAATATGCTACTTTTAAAAAATAAGGGCATTTTGGGAGGCAGTTAGAACCCTATGGCCTGGGGATGTAACTCAGTGCTAGAGCTCTTGCTTAGCATGTGTGAGGCTCTGGGTTTTATCCCCAGCACCACACACACACACACACACACACACACACATTAAAAATAAAAATAAAATAATCACATGGTTATAGATAGAAATATAACTGAAAAATTTACAACTTCCCTGCAGGCCAGCATATGTTTCCAGGAATTCCCACACAGGAGGCTGCAGCAAAGATGTGATCAGATCCTCCTGGTCTTTCCATGACTCATCACGGGTGAGTAGAAGGAATTCAAAACCAGTGTGGTAGAGGCCTCATTTCCAAAAATTTAATGAGCTAAAGTACAACATTCTACTTCATTATCTTAAGATTAGATTGAAAACTTAAAACTAATATACTACGCTAGTTTTCTATTAACAGAGATTGTCTGTTTAAACATGTTAGTAGTATTTATTAACAAGAAGACATCAGGGAGTCCATGTCTATAAAACATTTTTTCAGGATGTGCTTGGTCTGTTTAAGTTGCTGTTTATGAAAAAAAACTATAAAATTCATGGAAGTAGACATAGATGGCTGTAGAGTGAGGAGGAGGGAATAATATTGTAGGCTCTGTAGTTAGTGATGTATAAAGCAGCGATTTCCAAAATTAAAATTTTAAGGACTGTTTCTGCACACATTTCTTAAGAAGCACAATTTTGGCCTAATCTGAAAGGAAAGAGGCTTTCCCTATTTTTTTTTTAACATGAAAAATGGGCTATAAGATTTTTTTTTAATTACAAATGATGTAATGAAATCAGATATCAGGGGAAGTGACTGAAAGAAGCTTATTACCATCATGCTAAGATATCAAGCCAAGGCTACTAGACTCTGAATTTGACTAAAAAGGTTTGTGTTGTATAGACACCCATGCAAATGTAGAGATTAAGGCATTGCCTCTAATAGAAGTTACCCAGAAGTACAAATTAGACTGACTTACTTCCTTTGAAGAGAGGCTGCAAACAGGGAGCCTAAAGGTTGAATTCTACTTGCAGATGTGTTCTGCTTGACCCACAATATGTAACTTTTTTTCTGGATTCAAATCCCTTAAGATAAAAAAGTACTCTCTGACTTTCCCCACTTTTCACTACTCTCACATGTCCATAAGTTCCAAAGGTTTACATAATCTTCCTCTGCCCTTCTGTAAACATAAATGTATTAAAAAATAGTTGTGGAGGGGGGAGAAGATAGTGTGGGGGTCTAAGCACCTGCCTGGCAAGCAGGACTACATGCCATGCCAGCCACAAAACCCAGGGCACACTGTGATGGCCCTGAAATCTGGCATGATAGCGCATGCTACCCCATTGCAATCCCAGTGTTGGGAGGCTGAGACCAGAGGATCACTGTGAGTCCAAACTGCATAGCAAGACTCTGTACCAAATACATACATACATACATACATACATACATACATACATATAGTGCTAGAGACATTATTTCAATTTTCAGGCAAACTGGGAAACTAAAAAACCAGAAACTCAGCAAAACTCATTTCATTTCAAAGGCAAATAGAAAACAGTCCTAAAATAAAATGATTCTTAGAAAAATATAACGTGTCCTTGGCTTAGACTAAGAATTAGGTGCCACATAAGGTCTGAATGATCAGGTTTTAAAACTCTCCCAGCACCTTTCAAAATGGCTGAGAGGCTTTGATGACAAACACCTGTTATCTCATTAAGTCTAAAGACTGCACTTTGGCCCTTTAGTTCTATAAACTGAATAGTCTTTCTGTAAGCAACAACAGTTCAGAGAAGACACTTAGTATGTTAAAGTGCATTCTTCCCAAGAAGTTACTCCTTACAGCAATAATAGACCACCCCTGCCCCTTCCCCCCAGCTAGGCCTCACCTCAGGAGTAGTGTCTGTTGAACCTAGGGACTGGCTACTGTTGTGATTCCAGCTGGCTTCTTGACAGGTGGCTGGGTTCTGCTCTCCAACCGGGCGGGACACGATGAGGTGGACGCGCCTTTCACTGGCCTGGGTGAGAAGACATGGACATTAGCTTCTCAGAGCTACCCCACATAGCACCTGCTCCAGGTTGTTTGTGTGTGTATTTTTTTTTCTTTTGTATTTTAGGGAAGGGTCTACAGGGTGTTCAGGGTCTTACTACTAGATCAGTCTCGTAGTGATTCACCTGTTTACAGCCTCCCAAGAGCTGGGATTACAGACATGTGCCACCATGCCCAGTCTCAATTGCCATCTCAGTGTGACCTGGAGATAGGGCCAGGACTACAGGCCTGGGAATAGAACTCCCAGCCCCTGTGCTTGCTTGTGGACACTTTAATCTGTAAACTATTTGGCCAGTCCTTTCCAGGGTATATTTTATGTCAGTGCTCATTTTGTAATTTGGAAAAACCATGAGAGATACTTCCTTTAACCCTAAACCAGATAGTCAGCATTGCTCCACGGGAATGTTTGGCTCATATAAACCTTGAAGAGACATCATCAGATATTGCCAGTAAATTTTAAAGGAAGATTTATTGTATACAGGCCCCATCTGAAGGCCTTTATGGTTGGAATACAGTCCCCACTGCCTACAAAGTAACCCAGAGCAAAGATCAAAGACCCAGGTAAACAGTTATGAAAGGAAGGGAAAGGTAGGCCTGTGTCTGTCAATTGGAAACATTTAGATATTGGAAAGGTTGAGCTCTTTAGAAAGACAGGGATGACTTGTTAGGTTCTAATGTACATGCCCCCCCACCCCATCTCCCTTTTTATGTATTTGATATAGGGACTCATAGTGATCCTCCTGTTTTCAACCTCCCTAGCACTGGGATTACAGGTGTGGGCTACCACACCAGACTCATTGGCTAGATCAGAGAGCCTGGGGGATGAGGAGGTAGGGCCAGCACTGCATATGATGGTGGTGTTGGTGCGGTACGTGCTACTGGGGATCAAACCTTGGTCCCTGTGCTTGCCTAAGCAGGCGCTTAGTCCACTGAGCTATCTTGCCTGCCTTAATGTAGCTCTTTTAAAGTTAATTGTCTTGTCAGATCCCTATAGTTGTCTAGTAGGCCAGCCCACATTTTTATGAGTTTGTATTCTTCTATTAAATATCTGGGGCCCGGCGGAATGGCTCAGTGGTCTGAAGCGTCTGCTTGGGGAAGCTTGGGCGGCTTCAGGGACTGTGGTTCGATTCCCGGCACCATGTGCTGCGCCAGCCCTGCCCTCGGGATGGGCTGAGCCAGCCATAAAGACGAGTGAATAAACAAAGGTTCTGAAACAAGAATAAGAATAATAAATAAAATAAAAAATTATTAAAAATAAATAAATAAATGTCTGCAAGGGGCATCAATTTGGCAGTCATGAGTTAGATAAATATTTCAAGACAGTTGCTAAAGTACAATAAGGATGCTTACTGTAAATACCATGATGACTGGCTGCTAGGAAAGTTAATTCATTTTCTAGAAGTGTAGCAAAACCCCTCCCAAACAGGGCCCAAAAAGGATGTCTGAGTTCTCCCACTTTCCATCATGCACAGCTCAGGCATCATCATGCCTGGCATCGCCAGTCAGTACTCATGTGCCCTTTCTTTGCTAGACTATCTTTTTTTGCATCACTCAGTGTTTCTCATCACATACAAATCCTGTGTCAGAACAGACCAAAAGTAATAATTCCAGGAAATAATCATGAAGCAAGCTGACATACAGAACTCTGGTATTAGCCATTTATACTCAATTCTTGGAAAAGAATTTTATACTAATTTTTTTTTTTTTTTTTTGCACTGCAAACCTTACTTATCTTAATAAGGTTATCTTTGGTATCTCTGAGGCAAAAATCACTGAAAGATAAGCAGCAGCAGGCATTCAGGTCAAAAACTTGAGTCACTGAGCCTACGTTTACTTTTATCTTTGGGGAAACTGCTGTTTTGAGGGCTCTCAACTGTATGCTTGTCTCAAGGCCTTTCACACTGTATCACATTAATCGTGGACAAGGAGCAGAGTGCATGATTTAAGTACCTTGTATAAAAAGAGAACACTTAAGACTTACATATCAGGTCAATTTGCCAGGCAAAGTCCAAATGACCGAGGAGCAGCTTGCAAGAGCTATTTAATTCACATTTTCAAACACAAATTTCTTATTGGAGTTTTGAATGTTGGCTCTGGTATGAAGTTACTGGCAGGACTAACACTTCAGTAAATAACTCTGGTATCAATTTACTTGGAAATAAATTCAGTGCAAGACTGGATCTGGGGCTCATACCGGCCACCTTATAAATTGCTTACAGGGAGAGACTATTTGATGTACTTTCTTTCATACTTTTTGAAGACATAAGGTGGAAAACAGGCTAATGTGTTTGCCCTGGCTCTCACTCCAGAAGCAGCTGGATGTAGGATAGTGAATTAGCCCTTGGCACCAGACAACTTCTTTCCACTGCTGTCTGTGGCAGGATGTGAGGAAGGAGCAAAGGGAGGCAAGGACGGGGGAATGGTTTTTTTTATTTCATGCCAGGAAGATGGGTACAGCAGTCCTGGCATTGTAAGGACCAATCACGGGTGAGGCCAGTGGTAACCATAGGCAGAGCAGAGTTGACAGAGCACTTGTACGTTAAGGCACATGCTTCTTTCTCACCTAGCAAAGAATTTCACTATTCCTTTGTGAAGGAGGACTGGAGTTAGACCAAATGTGGTTTTGCCTCCTTTTGGATAGATGGGAACATATTTTAAACTAACTCAGGTAGGTCACTGAATGGGTTTCTTGTACTAGCTTCATGAATTTTCAAGTTAAGAACCACCACCTTCCCTCCACAATGCTGCAGGGCATTGTTCTACCCAGGAACCTGAAATGTGGGACACTCCACACAGACTGTTGGCATCAGATGTTCTTGCTCCAACTAAGAAGGCCATAGATACAACTTCCCAGCAGTACACTGTAGGTCCAGAAGACCCGTGTTGATTGGGTGGCTCGTTAATGCAGTCAGGTAGGATTTATAATGTTAACTGCCTAAAGAGCCAGTCTCTACCTAAAGGTTCGCCCATTAAATGATCAGAGACTTTAATGATTGTCTTTAAGTAACAGGTTCATTCTGCATTTCCCAATGGCATCTTTTCAAAAACTCCTCAGAATAAAGCAATGTGGCTTTAACTGATTTTCAGTATAGACTTGTGGGGATAAGCCTTTCTATGTTGTCTGTTTGCTCCATTTTAGCTTTGCTTTCAGCAATTGTTCAAGTATCATTCTCAATTCATCCAACTCATGCTCAAAAAGCCCCAGGGAACTCTAGCACACTGGTTTCATTAAATTAGAAAGTTACAGATATGCAAGCGATGTTAGACATCATCTCATCCAATATTTTCTGTAAGGCCATGGGTCAGGTCTTTAGCATCATTGCCACAATGTTATCCAGCTCATACATCAATGACCCAGTGACAGGGACCTCACTGTGCCCCAAGGCAGCACAAGCCAATTTAGGACAGCACTAATTGGGAAGCTTCTCTGTAGGTTGAGTTAAACTTGCTGCACTCTTACTTGCTCACTGGTTGTAGTTAGGACCTGTGGGGAACTCTAAATTAATTTCCAGCCTTATTCAAAGATGACTCCCCTGTCTTTCCTCAGCTCTTTTCCTTTCCAGGTCAACTACTACTTTATTTCATGGTTTCAAGACATCTTAAAAACTTTCACCTTAGCCTCACATAATATAATAATAAAGTTGGCAGGCAAGGTGTGTAGAATGGGAATTAGATGACAGTTCTGGTCTGCCCAGCATAGTAAGGTCTTTTTGTTGATGAGCCAGTTGCCAGGAAATTCCACTGATGGAATTTTCATTACTGCGTTACACAATATACACAACTGTCTTTATGTTGATGGGGCCAACACCTCCATGGAGGTCTGTCTTCATCGGTATTGTTTTAACTGAATAATGACAGTTTATCAGACTGCACTTCAGAACATATTACAGCCACACAATCCATCGCTGAAACTATGAGATGGTACATACAGCGTGCATTGTAATACAGGCAACTGGAGGTATCAGGTGCAAATGATAAGCCAGAAAAATGCCAAAGTAAGCCAAGTAAATGGCATATACCTGTAATCTCAGAACTCTGAGAGGCTGAGGCAGGAGGGATCCTAAATTTGAGTCTTGCCTGAACAATTTAGGGAGACCATGTCTCAAAAAATAAGAAAGGTTAGGGATGAGGCTCAGTGCAAAGCCCTTTGGTCCAATCCCAAGCACAACTCAAATCAATTAATTAATTTTTTAGAAATACTAAAGTCATCAGTTATCTTGTTGTTTGATATACATACTAATAGGACCAAAGCCCTTGCTTTCTTCCTTTTTCTTCCCTTCAGTGAGCAAAAGAATGTTTATGGGGCAAAATTTTCCTCCTATTGAGCAAAAACTTGGGGCTTTAAGAGTAAAAGTCTAGAATAAGCTAATGATATGGGTAAGTTAATATTCCCTATAGAGTGAGTTTGGAAAAGTGAATCTGGCATGTAAAGATTTGTTCACCATGGAAACATCAGGACTTAGCATGATGCCTGGCTTATTATGAAAGGAATTCATGACTGCGTTCTGCTGGACAGGTGAGCTCTTTTTCTGGCCAAGGAAAAAGCATGGGCAGCCTTGAGGAAAAGTGACCCAAAGATGCTAGGAACTGCCAGGACACAGGAGAATCAAGGGGCTAGGAATAGGGCTCAGCACACAGTGTCTGCCTGGCAAGCACAAGACTGTGAGTTTGATCCCTGATCACACCCCCAAAACTAAACAAAACACAACAGCAACACAAAAGAAGAATCAAGGCCGCAGTTTGCTTTCTTTTTCTTGTAAGACTATAGCTCCATATTCACTGTTACATTCCTAGGAACACATGTTTTTGAGGCATAAAGAATTAATTATAGGTCAGGGTCATACAGATGCCATTGACAAAGTCAAAACAAGCATTTAGTACCCTCAACCCTCAATCTGCAGACTGTCAAGTAAATAAAATGAACATACTCCTCTGACTCAAACATCATTTATCTTATGGCATCTAGAGGTTGGTTACTTTAAGAACTAAATCTGTTCCATCATCATCATCATAATAAAAGTATATGTGGGCTTTGAGCAATAGAAAAAGGATAGGTAAGTTTCAGGATCCCTACGATTTGCAACATAGAGCTGTACAAAAAAGTTGCTCGTAAAAAAATTTGAAGTTGAAAATCTGTATAGTTGGCCAAGTCCCACTTTCTCAATAGCACATGATATTTGGAACCCTTACATAAAAATCATTTGGACTTTGAGAATTCAGCTCAAGGATTTACTACCATACCATGGTAATACAATTTACTTAAGTAGGGATCATATTCCATATTAGCTGTGGTGATCTGTAAAAAAACAGGTCTTATTTCACTGATGGTTCTGTCTCCAAGGGGACTTGAATGTTTAAATTATCCAGAAAGTTCTCCCCTTTTTTCCAAGTGTTACAGCAAAAGCTGTGAGCTGGAATCATATTTAGAACAAATGTAGGTAATATGAGTAGTGCATTACTTGCTTTCTGGCTCTGCCTAAAGCCCTGTTATAATCTTCTAAAAGTTTCAAGATCTTAGCTGTCAGTTTTCTTTGATGAAGTGATTTCTCATTTAATTATTAACTCATCTGAGAGAAAAAAAATTCAGTATACCTTGACATACCTCTTTTTACCACCTCTACAAATGAACTTCAAAATTTTAGAATTTCTGTATTGTCTGAAGGTGGTCATTAAAAAGACATAAGAGGGATACTTAAATTTGAAATTCACAATCACTTCCTTTGTTATTTATATTTAAGCTCATAAATAAATATGAACTCATTGGTATGCAATTCCAAAACACTGAAAGCATTTCACAATTGATGCACCTCTCAGGATACACAGGTCCTATGGTGACAGCAGGGTAGATGAATGCTGACCTTCCTACATTCACCTAGATGGTGAGACCTCTTTTTTTCCCTTTGCCTCGCTTTGTTCCTTTTATTTCTGTGCACAATTATTTTAGATATATATCAGGCAGTTTCAAAGAAAGCAGTCACTTATATCTTTATTTAATCCAAGAGTAGTGCTCAAAATGTTTGAGAATGGTGGAAAGTCAAGCTGTACTTACTAAGTGGCTAAGCAAGCCAAGTGCTCTGCTCTGGAGGCCTCTGACTTCTCAAGGATTTTCTCAGAAGACCTGATTCTCCATCTGTCTAACACTGGAGTCTGGTTAACCCAGCTGCTGAATAAGCAAGGGTTAGGGCTCAACATATGTAAAGCTGGTCCTATTTAAAACAGTTGTGGCCTCTCAGTAATAACTCTTCCCTGAAGTAATATAGAAAAAAACAGAATGTGGTACTGTGGGCAAGAACATGACCAAGAGGACATGTTGTCTGGGAATTTCTCTGTAAGCAAAGTGATTCATGGAGTAGAAACACAAGGGCACCACAGCCAAGGATTGAGTGGAATCTGAGTCTCACCCTCAGAAGGGTATTTGGTTAATCCCTCTGGCCTGGAGCCTGTCACAAATATCACATAAATAAAAATCATTCTTCAGAAACAGCAATGGATTGCTTAGCTGAGGTTTTCCCAGCATTTTTTTTCAAACTAAGTTTTCCCTTTTATTTTTAAAGAAAGTTTTTCCTGCTTGTAAAGCACATTGGTTTTGTTTAGTAAGGAAAAAAAAAAAAAGTCTTTTTTTAGGAAAAAGAAAAAAAAGTTGGGGGAGAATTCTATTAGGCAAGATTTTATATCATAAATTAACTTTCTTAGGGAAAAGGTTCTTTTGCTCTTCTGTTATTAATCTACAAAAGTAGATGCCAAATGCAATCAAGATTTTTCCACATAACATGAGTAAGAGTTTTCCTTTTGCTTCTTTGGAATTACAGTTGGCAAGGATCATTTTCAAATGTGAGGTTCACTGATTGACCTGTAGAGGGCGTTAAGATGCATAATGTGAAAAAAATTCAGCATCCTCCACTGTCTCATTTTTAGCAAGAAGAAATGAATCATGTTAAGAATGTAGTTTTTTCATGAAGAAAAACAAATGGCCTCTTTGATTATCATGTGTATCTGTTTCCACATTGTTACATTTTGTGCCTAGACATCTCCCAAAGCCTCATGTGATAACAGATGGAAGTTTTCAGAGGTAGCTGGATCTAGAGGGTGTGATGCTGGCACTAAGGGTAGGTGATTACTAAATCAGCACACTCATTGGTTTTGCACCAGCCTAATCTCAGGCTACATACAACATAAAGGGGGCAGGAAGATGCTATCCACAATGAACTGTTCTCGTTGGCCATGTACCACCCTGCCTTGGAGTCAGCCACTTAGGGACCGAAATCTCTACAAACTTTGAGCTAAATGAACCTTTCCCCCTTCAGAATTGGGGATCAGGTATTTCATCTCAGCAGTGAGAAAAGCAGGAACTAGGACACATTTGGTCTGCTTACTAGTCTCACCCACTGGCACATCCAGGTTACAGCTACCAGCCTCATGCTGGCTGGGGCTGTATCTGTGATCAGGTCTGATGAGCCTAGGAACTATGTCAGTCTTGTTCATTACTGTACTAGGACACAGAAATTGTTCAACTAGTAGTTACTGAAAAAATGCAAAGGGACAGAAAGGAGAGATTATTTAGAGACATAAAAGTAGATGCACACTTGTTCTTGGTAAGTGACTTGACAATAAATCCCTGTGAAATGAGGGCTTGGGAGATAGCTCAGTGGCATAAGCACATGCCTGGCAAGTGCAAGATACTGTCCCAGTACCACAAAAAGAAAAAAAAAAGATAAAACTAATGTGTAAAATATATTTACACATTTATAATTTGCCTCCATTTATTCATTTGATAATCTTTATAAATAATAAATATCTATTCATTGAGTGCCTTTCCTTGCCAGACATTTATTTAAATGCTTGGAATGCAATTATTCCAATGTACTGTATTATACTATGCTAGACTGACAAGTACTCATGAAAGAGTGGAAGGAGAAGCAGATTAGGGGCATATTGTATGTGAGCTCATACACATGTGCACTGTTTTAAGTGACTGTTAGTGGAGGCCTCTCTGAGGAGAGACTTGGAAGAGGTGTGAGAAAGACCCATGCAGGTATTTGAAAGCATCTTCCTGGTAGAGGGGCCATAGGAACCTCAGCTTAGACAGGTGCAGAGAAAGCAAGAAGGCAATAAGACTAAACCTGGTTAAGCAAGGGAAAAGACTCAATGAATTAGCAGAGTAGAGATAATAGAGACCAGTGTGCATATGATTCTGCATTATAAGGGTTCACATATCTTGGGAAGGCTCAAGGAGTTGAAGCAAAAGAGATGACATGACTAGACTGACTTTGTAAGTGGCCATTCTAGCTGCTGCATGGGCAGCAGGGTGGAGGTGACTGAGTGTAGAGATGAGGGGGCCAATGAAGAGGTCCCTGTAGTACCATTTCTAGAGATTAAGTTTTTGGTTACAAATCTGGTAAGCAGGGAGAAGCCAAGGGCCAGGTTTTGGCATTAAGTTTGAAACGCCTTTTAGACACCCACAGGGCAACAGCAGACAGACACGTGGATATGATAGTGTCATAGTCAGAGGAGAACTTGGGGGCTAGGCATATGAATTTAAGAACACAGGGATAAATCCAGACAAGAAGTGCCTCTAACAATATGACAATACCGCTTTTTTTCTCCACCTACTCCACAGGACTTGAGCATGGAACTTTTTGGACAGATGAACATCTTGAGCTAAATGTCAAAGCACAGGGCCAAGGTGCCAGGTGTGCTTCTTGCCTAGTGAGGGCTAAGTCCCTTTGCCCTCTTGAATTTAGGCTATCCTGGTCTAAACTGAAAATACTTCCATCCACCAATCAGCTTTTGAAAGGCAAGACAAGTCAGCACATACAACAGTGAGACATTGCCAATATTTCTATGGTGGGGCCCAAGGGTAGGCCAAGAGGATTTGCAGTAGAAGACCGTCTTTTTTTTTTCTTTCTATATTTAGGACAGGGTCTACAGATTAGACTTGTAGTGATTCTCCTGTTTTCAGCCTCCCAAGTGTTGAGATTACAGGTGCATGCCACCACACCCAGTCTCAATTGCCATCTTAGCTTGATTTATGGGTGAGGATGGCACTGCACACTCGGGGTCAAATCCCCAAAGGTCTGCCTAAGCAGGTGCTGAGCTATCAGGCTAGGCCTTAGAAGACTGAGTTTCCGTCTTCTTCCTCTTTTCTTTCTTCTTTCCTCTTCCTCCTCCTCCTCATCTTCCTCCTTCTTCTCCTTCTTCTCCTTTTTCTCCTCCTCTTCCTTCTCCTCCTCTTTCTTTTTCTTCTCCTCCTCTTCCTTCCCTTCCTCCTCCTGATTCTCCTCCTCCTTCTTCTGTATTTTTAGGGTCAGGTCTACAGGGTGTTCAGGATCTGACTCACAGTGATCCACCTGTTTTCAGCCTCCCAAGAGTTGGGATTATAGGCATGCACCACTGCACCCAGTCTCACTTGCTATCTCAATGTGCCCCAGGGGGTGGGGAAAGGCCTGGGGATCAAACTCCAAGCCCCTGCCTCTGCTTGCAGGTGCTTTAATCCACTGTGCTACTTGGCCAGCCCTGAAGACAGAGTCTTGAGGCCAGTTTCCATCAGTTCCTGCTGTGTATTGTCTATTCCTGGAGTTCTGATCTTGGAGACACTAAAAAGCTGCCATGGTATGCCAGATGATGGGATGCTTCTTGAAATAAGGCCTTTAATCTCATCTCCTATTAGTTCTCCACTGCTTTTAGAGAGTTCTAGACCATGTCACTTTCTTTCCTATTTCATGAACTTGGAAGTAATCTGAGCTCTTTAGCCCAGCTCATGGTTCCCCCATGATCTGGCCTTGCTTCTTACTCCTACTTTGTCTGTTGGTGCTTTTGTACATGCAGTCCATGTTCCAGGGGTTAATCATTCTCCTGTAGGTTATCAGGGAAATGTGATTTTGTGTTGTACCTCATTAGAATGACCCTTGTTGCATGTTCACTTAGAGAACTTTTGCACATTCCTTAAAGCCCAATTTCAAGATCTCCTTCCACTGTGAAGGATCTATAAGTCCAGTCTGTTATGGTTTATGTCTAGTT